>ML809027.1:194131-208900 GCA_009831015.1 Picea engelmannii
CATGTACTCAACATGTACCTCAACCAAAATCCCTCATCAATTTCATCATCCAAATATGATTTGTAGCTCTGTAATAGACTTGATGTATATGATCACTTTCCTGCAAACATTCCTTAACTTTAACAACAAGAGACTAGCATTTTCAACAAACTTTTCTTTAGTCTCACATGCCTAGTTTTGGATTAGTGAACAACCCTAACTTGAAGTAATCATAACTTTGAACATGTAATGTATAAATATCTAAAACTGATACACAATTTTCTTCAATGTGTTTTATGCAATTCCTCCAAGTGTCACTACTTGGAACCTCTCAGAAAAACAGTTATAGAAAAAATGGCATACCTTGTTGAATTCTGGCTTATTCTAGAGAGCGACCTTGTAGAGCGTGCCCCACACGAAATATTCATTGAATTGAAATGAAAATGTTACAAAGAATACTAAATATGATACCCTAACCAACACATTTGGTCTCACTGAATTTGGATCTGCTATGAAGAAGTTATGACATTTTTACCTGAAACACCTGTTTTTTACTAGTTTCAGGACTAGCCACAAACCCTATTTTCCACGGAGTGTAACTCCCAAAATACAATGACCTACAAGATGAATTTTTTACCACAGATACTTGGGTATGTTTTCTCAATGGAATAGAAATTTCACAGTCTGAATCATTATAGAAAAAAGTTATAGCGAAAATGGTGAGATGACTTGTAAATAACATACCTTAGAAAGCACCATCAAAAGAATTTATCCTTCCTTGCATTTCGGCCCTCTTTTCTTCACCTTCCCTCATAAATTCAACTTAGATATCCTTGGTTACCTTATAAACCTATATATATTCAATATGCTCGAGTGTGATTAAAATGAGAGAGCCTTGCCTCTTATTTATACTATCCAAGTAGCTTCCTTAAAAACATCTTCTAGGTCACTTGGCCCACTTTCCTTATTTTAGGGTTAACCCACTTCTAATTTCTCCATTAAATTTATTATTGAAATAATTTATTTTGTATTCAATTTGAATTATAATACACTCATCACTTCAATTTATTATTTACCTTTTAAAATCTCTTAAACCACTTTGACTACTTTAACCTTTTGGGGCTTCTAGATGACATATGAGGGTCCTCCAACTTCGTAAGGCCATAACTCTCAAACCATGAGGAGTTATGTGACATTCCACATACCAACATAAATGGAATGACCTTTACTATCCATATATAATAGTATTACCTTCAGATATAGAAAAAATCATACAGTCATCCATCAAACAAACTTGGGTCCATTACCCAAACCTGGGTTCTCCAACTTCACATGGTCATAACTCTCTAACTGTGAGAAGTTATGTGACGTTCTACATACCACCAGAAATGATATGAAAAGAAATACCCATCTAGCATAGTTTCCCTGACAAATTCATTGTCCTTCATCTCATTATTCCACAATTAAGCATGGGTTCTCTTACTCCGCAAAGCATCTTCCCATGAGGGATTTCACCATAAGGGGACCACTTTGGAGTTCATCCATATTTAATTTTTATCAACCATGATAAAAAAAATAATGAGTCATATTTACATCAAACAATATTGGGTCCATTACCCAAACCTTTGTGCTACAGGGCTTTCTTCAAGGGTTGACATAAATGACAACCAACCTTAATCAACAATCTCCCCCTTTGGCATTGATGGAAACACTCTAATGCAATACTGAAATCATATCACTCATGCTCCCCCTGGAACCATGCCTCTATCCTCTGCATCTGATAAATCTTCCTTTGTCCTCTGCATCTGATAAATCTCTCCTCCTTTGTCATGAATGGCAAAGGTATCTTTCCATCCGGGGCTGCTCCCCCTGACTGAACTGTCCTCTTATGGTGCTTCCTCATGTACATCTAAGACATATAAGATAAGCATTCAAAAATCATTCATTTTGGAGTAGAAATATCTCCAAGTCTTTGGTGAAGATATTCAAAGGCTTCCCGTGGAATTGGTTTTGTAAAGATGTCTGCCACTTGTTCTTTTGTGCCCACATACTCAACTCTGATGTTCTTTTCTACAACCTTTTCCTGTAGAAAGTGATACTTGATTGGAATGTTCTTCATCTTGGAGTGCATCACCGGGTTTTTTGAGATAATGATGGCACTTGTATTATCACAATATATTGGAATGGTCTCATCATACTTAACCTGTATATCTGTCAAAGTTTGTTTCATCCAAAGAACCTGTGTACAACATGTTGTTCTGCAATATACTCTGCCTCGACTGTAGATAGAGATACTGATGATTGTTTCTTGCTTAGCCATGATACCAAACACTCACCTAAATAAAACGCTGCTCCACTGGTACTTCATTGATCATCAATACAACATTTTGAATCTGCATCTGTGTAGGCAATAAGTGATAGATCTTTTCCTTTTGGATACCATAATCCAAACTCTTATGTTCCTTTGAGATATATGAAGATCCTCTTTATTGCTAATAAATGTGATTCCATTGGTGTTGCTTGAAATTGTGCCACCTGTCCAACTGTCCGCATTACATCTAGTCTAGATGTTGTCACATATAGTAGGCTGCCAATCATTGACCTGTATTTCCTCTGATCTATAGACTTTGAATCATCATCGTTGCTCAACTTACAACTGGTTTACATGGGAGTGATAACTGGTTTGAAATCTTCCATTCCAAACCTCTTTATCATTTCTCTAATATACTTGGTTTGAGAAATAAAAATTCCTTGGTTTCTTTGACATATCTGAAGTCCCGGAAAGAAGGATAGTTCTCCAAGTAACGACATTTCAAATTCATTCTGCATGTCTTTTGAAAATTTCTGGCTTAACCTGTCATCATCACTACCAAAAATAATATCATCAACATAAACTTCAATTAATAAAATATTACCTTGACTTACCTTGATGTAGAGGTTGTTGTCTGCACTTCCTTTTCTGAACCCTGCCTGCTGCAGATACTTATCCAATCTAGAGTACCATGCTTTAGGAGCATGTTTTAGACCATACAAGGCCTTCTTTAATTTACACACATAGTCTGTGTTCTATGACAACTGAAATCCTTTTGGTTGTTCAATGTAGACTTCTTCTTCAAGTTCCCCATTCAAAAAATATGATTTTATGTCCATCTGATATACTTTAACATTTTTGGAGCATGCATAAGCTAAAAGCAAAAGGATCGCTTCCATTCTGCCAACTGGGGCAAATGTCTCTTCAAAGTCGATTCCTTCAATCTGTGCATATCCTTTACATACCAATCTAGTTTTGTTCCTTGTAACCTATCCATGTTCATTCAATTTATTCCTGAAAACCCATTTTGTGTTGATCACATTCTTATTCTTTGGTCTTGGAACCAATTCCCAAGTGTCATTTTTCTCTATTTGATCCAATTCTTTATCCAGGACCTTATTCCAAAATTCATCCTTGCTGGCTTTCTTAGTGTGACAATCTTTGCTTCCAGGTTTCCAATGATCCTATCCTTTCCTTCTAGCTGTTATTTGAGTGTTTCTTCAATTCTTTTATCTTCTTCTATTTGAACCTTCAATTTTGTGATCATTTGTTCTAGTTCTTGAGTGTCTTTTTACTTATCTAGTTCTACTTGTAGTTTCTTATTTTTCTTCTTTTCTCTTCTGATAACTTCTATGGAACTCATTAATTCTTCTTAGAAGTCAACTTATGCCTCTTCAATTTCTTCTTCATATTCTTCTTCGGAGTCTTCTTTATCAGATTCTTCTACTACCATGAATAGAACTCTCCCTGTTTCATTGTCACTGACTTCATCTTCATCTGATGATGAGATGTCTTCTTTGGTGCAAAATATTTTCTTGAAAACTTTCTTTGTAGTTCTTTTACCTTTATATGTTTGTCTTCCTTTTGAGTAACTTTCATCATTTCTCTTTTTCTTATGAGGACATTTGTTAGCAAAATGACCAATACCATCACAATTAAAACAAATTAAATGAATCTTACCTCTATACCTACCGTCGGTTCCCTTGTTCAGTCCTTTGACGAAGTTGGCCACTTCTTCATCATCTTCCGAGACATCGTTGTTGTTGTTATTCTTCTTGTTCCTTTTTATTTTTCTTTGATATTTTGGATGCTTTGAAGGCTTCTTCTTTTACATATGGATTTTCATGTTCAGTTCTCATCTCATATGATGTGAAGATTCCATGCAGTTCATCCATGCTTATTGAGTTTGGATCCGATCTTTCTTCTAGTGCTGATATCTTAGGGTTGAATCTCATAGGAAGAGATCTTAGTACCTTTTGAACAATTACAGATTCTTTGATTTCTTCTCCCAATCCTATGATTTCCTTCACTGTTTCATCGACTCGTAAGAAGTAGGTTGCGATATATTCATCTTCCTTCATTTTTAGTTGTTCGAACTGACCTCTGTAAGTTTGAAGCTTTGCTTCTTTGACTTTTGAATCTCCTTCATAAATATTTCGAAGCTTGTCCCAAATATCCTTAACAGATTTACAATGTGCAACTTTGGTGAATACTGTATCACTGAGACCATTCAAAAGTGCGTTTTTGGCTTTGGAATTATTCTCACCGAGTTTCACTGCTTTGTCATTTGTTGGTGGAACTGTTGGTGTTGTGTATCCATCTACAATTGATTGTCAAACTTGAAATCCCTATGCCTATATATATGTCTTCATCCTTATGCTCCAAAAAGCATACTTTTGTCCATCACACTATGGTATTCCATTTTTATATGATTTGGCACTCTCCATGATCTACCTTTCAGTGGTTAAACTGATTTCTGAAGGAACCTGCTCTGATACCAATTGTTGGATTACTGAGAGCGGGGGTGAAGTAGTAATAACCTAATTATAATCCTTTTTCTTCAAATGTTATATCAATGTACAATTATTATCCAATAATGAGCAGTAACAAATAAACAATCACACACATACACAATACACTAGTGTTTTACGTGGAAACCCAAATCGGGAGAAAAACACAGAACACTTTTTCTTATATGTATTGAAGAATTACATTCATTGGAAGCACCAAATTCCTTTGTTTTTCAGCTGCAACTGGAAGGAGGGTCCAACCCCCTTAGTTTCTCAGGCTACAACCTGAGGGAGATCCAACTCCCCAATTCTCTGGCTATAACTAGAAGGAGGCTACCACCCCCCATGTTCTCTAGCTACAGTCGGAAGGTGGATACAACCACATGTCCTTGCCTCGTCCTGCTACCTTGAAGTAGAAGTAGAATGATGGAACCATTGTCACACTATCACTGTGAGATATACCACTGTAAACATGTACCAATAAATCTAAACCATGCATCAACCTATACCTCAACATGTAATCAACCTGTACCATAAACAAGTGCATCAACCATGCACCAACCTGTAATCAACATGTACCATAAACAAGTGCGTCCAACCATGTACCTAGTATGTACCAATCATGTTTCAACTACTCATCAACTATGACTCATCAATATGTATCAACATGATCAACTATACACCTCATGTATGTGCCAACTCATCAACTACTTGTCTCAACCATGTACTCAACATGTACCTCAACCAAAATCCATCATCAATTTCATCATATGAATTTAATTTGTATCTCTGTAATAGACCTGGTGTATATGAACACATTCTTTCAAACCTTCCTTAACTCTAACAACAATAGACTAGCATTTTCATCAAACTTTTCTTTAGTCTCACATGCTTAGTTTTGGATTAGTCAACAACCCTAACTTGAAGTAATCATAACTTTGAACCTGTAATGTATAAATATATGAAACTGATACACAATGTTATTCAGTGTGTTTTGTGCAATTCCTCTAGGTTTCACTACTTGGAACCTCTCAGAAAAGGAGTTATAGCAAAAATGGCATACCTTGCTAAATTCTGGCTTATTCTAGAGAGCGACCTTGTAGAGCATGCCCCGCACAAAAAATTCATTGAATTTATCTAAAACTGTTACACAACATACTAAATATTGTACCCTAACCTACACATTTGGTCTCACTGAATTTGGATCTGTTATGAATAAGTTATGACGTTTTTACCCGAAACACCTATTTTTTACTAGTTTCAGGACTAGCCACAAACCCTATTTTCCATGGAGTGTAACTTCCAAAATACAACGAACCACAAGTTGAATTGTTTACCACATATACTTGGGTATGTTTTATCAATGGCATAGAAATTGCATTGTCTGAATCATTATAGAAAAAACGTTATAGCGAAAATGGTGAGATGACCTGTAAATAACATACCTTAGAAAGCATCATCAAAAGAATTCATCCTTCCTTGCATTTCGGCTTTATTTTCTTCACCTTCCCTCATAAATTCGGCTTAGATATCCTTGGTTATCTCAGACACCTATAGATATTCAATATGTTCAAGTGTGATTAAAATGAGAGAACCTTGCCTCTTATTTATACTCTCAAAGTAGCTTCCTTAAAAACATCTTCTAGGTCACTTGGCCCACTTTCCTTATTTTAGGGTTAACCCACTTCTAATTTATCCATTAAATTTATTATTGAAATAATTTATTTTGTATTCACTTTGAATTATAATACACTCGTCACTTCAATTTATTATTTACCTTTTAAAATATCTTAAACCACTTTGACTACTTTGACCTTTTGGGGCTTCTAGATGACATATGAGGTTCCTCCAACTTCGTAAGGCCATAACTCTCAAACCGTGAGGAGTTATGTGACATTCCACATACCACCAGAAATATAATGACATGTACTATCCATATAGAATAATATTACCTTCAAATATAGAAAAAATCATACAGTTATCCATCAAACAAACTTGGGTCCATTACCCAAACCTGGGTTCTCCAACTTCACATGGTCATAACTCTCTAACCGTGAGAAGTTATGTGACATTCTACATACCACAAAAATGGAATGACAAACACTATCCATCTAAGATATTTTCCCTAAAAATTTCACTGTCCTTCATCTCATTATTCCACGATTAAGCATGGGTTCTCTTACTCCGCAAAGCATCTTCCTGTGAGGGTTTTCACCATAAGGGGACCACTTTGGAGTTAATCCATATTTACTTCTTATCAACCATGAAAAAAAAATAATGAGTCATATTTACATCAAACAATCTTGGGTCCATTATCCAAACCTTTGTGCTACGGGGATTTCTTCAAGGGTTGACATCAATGACAACCAACCTTAATCAAAAGGAGAGACATGAAGACATAGAGGGGGGACAAAAAGTGTGTGCGAGAGAGTGTGGGAGGGAGAGAGAGGAAGAAATAGAGGGGGAATATAAAGTGTGTGTACGAGAGCATGGGAGGGAGAGAGAGAAATACAAAGAGGAGAGTGAGGAGAGAGATAATGAAGGAAATGATTTATAAGAGCGTGTGTGCATTCCTAGAGCGCATGTGTGCTCCTAGGAACACGTGCATGCTTCTAGAATGTGTGTGCACTCTTAAGAATGTGCATGTGTTATTTTGAATTAAATTTTTTTTGGGTGGGATTGACAAGGTGTATACTGACTTAGTTGGCTCAAATCTAGGTTCAGAATGACAAACCTAGTGGTTCTATCTGTAAATTGATAAAAACTTGGATTTTTGTGAATACCTCTCTATATCTCTTTCTTTGACATTAATTTTCTATAGGATAAACAATTAAATTGTTGACGAAACTATAGAAATAGATCGATTCAGATATGTAGATTTCAAATATATAACTTTAAAAAAAAATTAATATTGTTTACTATTTTTAATCTATTTTTGTATTCACATATATCAAAATCTTAAAATTCATACCTCTCTTATTTCTGCTATAACATTTTCTGGGCTTAAATTTTTCTCAAATGCATTATACGCGGCACTAGAGGACACTAATACCTACGACAAACAAAAAACTGATTTTTTTTTTATCATGTTAAGACCCTCTTAGACTACACGTACAAAATACTTTGTAATTTTAGGCATATGTTGACTTTGATAATTTAAAAAAGATATAAAATTAATATTAAAAATTTCCAAAAAATACACGGCCCAAGAAAAATGGGTTTTCTACAAGATACAATTTTTTGGAAAAAAATTCCATCGTTAAGATACTCAACCCCTACATGAACAAAAAATATACCTTATGTTTTGTTGGAAAAATAAGATACCACTGTTAGAAGAAACCAAATTTGACCTAGTTATTCGCAATGTATATAATAAAAGTTGTATATTCAGAAAGCTAATTCAATTTCCTACATTTAATATTCTTACACCGTATTCAAATTCATTGTAAAAGTACCTTGAATAATCCCTCCAAGTTAACAAATTGCTATTTTTCCAAGTTTGCATTGCCACTAATGCATCATGAGAGACCATCATTAGCTTGCACTCACCCTAGTACTCATTAATGATGGAACCACAAGTAGTTAGGGTTTTATATTGAGAATTTATTTAAAGAGAAAAAAAGGCTATGGAATATTTTTTCGTGTATTATTGTATTTGAAGCTTTTCTCAATGAAAGGTCACCCACCTTAAGAGGCAAGAAAACATTGCTTTCTTTCTTTATTTTGATTAATATAATAGAAGGGTATATTTCACTTATTTTGTATTACTTGTTTCTTGTATATGGATTTTCTATACTTATAATCTATGTATCCCTAGTTTTTTTTCAACTCTTGGGGTTAAGGAACACTACATTGATGATGTGGAGAGATATTATAATATAGAAACGTGTTCTTTTGGAAAATATGGTCATTAATTACATAGAAAAATAGGCATCAAAAGATGAGCAAGGATCAAAGGAATTCCATAATATTTTGATGTGTCCCTTTTATTGAGAATCCTAATGAAATAGGGGCACATGAATATAGGAGTTTCTTATGTGAAACCATTGTTGATAGGGACATATGTGTGCAATATATATGTCATTTTCATTTTCTTTTAAAGCTTCATCTTCCTAAATGTAGTCATCGATTTATGGTTTTAAATGTTGGCATGAACTTTTTCAAACAAATGTAGGTTGATACATATAATGCTCACAATAATAATTCTCTTATTGATGCATATACTAAACAACTTGTGGGTATGGAGCACCTTGTATGGATAAATGTTGCAAAATCATGGTTGTATGAAAAATGTCAATGCGACATTAAATGATTATCATGGAAAAATGCAACTATTGTACGTGTGTTTCCTTTATTTAACTCTATTCCTACTCGATAAAATGACATGTTTACAGAGTTTTGTTGGGTTGAGTTGGTATTGTACAAGGCCTTTCATGATTTCTATAGAATATAGGACACATGTTCGATGATATAGTACATAATTGATAAAAAAAATTGATATAAACCTTGGCATGTTGATCATAATCTGTTTCCTTTGGTGGATTTAAATGATTCTAAAGAATAGGAATAAATTCCAAATGTGCATAAATATTCTAAGGAGCATGAGTCAGAGATCATTTGTGGACTGTATAAGAATAAATTTATAAATTACAATGAATTTTAGATGCTTGGACATAGGGATTGTGATGTTATGCATAATTAGAACTCTAATTTTATGGTTGAAGATACTTCCAACTATGTAATGCATTTCATATCTCAAATGTGAAAGTTGAATTCCATTGTTCTTAATGAGCATTCAAATTCATGTTCATTTAAGAGTCAAAGGGTTAACCAAATAAGAGCATATAATATTATCCTCAATCATTATAGAATAGGGGGTAATTCACTATGTATGATAATATAAGGAACTGCAAGTACATGAAAGTGTTATTTGATTGTAGCTATTAAACATGCTCTTTAAGCTAAGTCCCTCATTGAGAAGAGTCCCTTACTTCTTTTGGCCCCTACAGGGGTTGCAAATTTCAACATGTTTGTAATGACAATGCATTCTTGGCTTCATATACCAATCAAAAGACAACTAATATACAAGGCTCATGTTTAATTAGAAAACAAGAAGAGATGAAGCATGCCAAATATATTATGATAGATGAAATGAGTATTACGGGAAGAAATTTGTTGATATGAATTGATGCTCAAATTTTCCAAGATTTCCCAAAAATATTTATTATTTATTTTGGAGAGAGGTCAATCATATTTGTTAGTGATTTGGGATAGTTGTCACATGTTAGGTATAAAACTGTATATGCATGTGAAGGTATTGCAAAATAATTATGAAACTCATGTTTAGAATTTTTGTGACCCTTGATATAATGTTTAGGTAATATGGACAAAGCCATGATAAAAAAATGTTTTTATCATTTGTAACTAACGAATGTTGGGGATGCAATTCCAACTAAGTTCCTGAGGCTCCTTCCTTATCTAAGCATGCCTACTTTCTTATTTATGAATGATTATACTGAACCTCAAAGTAAATGACGATGTACTTCAATTTTTGTATCAGTCAAAAAATGCAAAAATAATGCACACGTCAATTGCCATTTTCACGATCTTGATCGCCACTTTACCCCCCCAAATAGGGAATGTAATTTATGTACTCACTCAACCTATACGGGTAATAGGGAGAGGGAGAATATGATCTCCTTCGGAGCCTAAGGGAGATAGTATCTACTCTATTGCGTGCGATAGGGATAATTTATTTATGTATGTACTTACTCGCTTGACCTCTTCCTCGAAGCTGCCTTTTCTCTCTGGACAGGGAAAAGGACTAGCCTTCTACAACCATGCATGTTTCAGACTATAGTTAGCCCAAAGGGATTTATTTATTTACCCCAGGCAGGCAAGGGAAAAGGGAAAGGACTTCTCTTTATTTACCCTGGCACAGAAGACTGGAAATTACTTATGACTAGTAAATATATCTCTTTGGATGCTTCCACACAAAATTTATTTGATAGGGCCATACATTTGTTTGTGACAAACAATAATCCTCAAAATCATAATAAGCATTGTTTGAGATACCTAGATCACCCCATTGCACCCAATGTCACTATATGGGTAAGAAGCAACTATTCTATTGAAGCAAACGAAGAAGAATTGGAACTTTAGTTTCTTATTGTAATTGGAACTAAGGTGATTCTTGCTTCAAACTTATGGACTGGTGCATGGCCTATCAATGGTGCTCTTGGAGTCATGGAATAAATTGTGTATAACCCTATAAGTTTACCCCTAGAACCTCCCACATATGTTTTAGTAATTTTTGATAATTATTTGGGGGTTCCTCCCACATATGTTTTAGTGAGATTTGATAATTATGTGGGGTTTCCATGGGATGAATCATTCCTTTAGAGTGTTCCTATTACACATTTTAGAAGAGATAATATGAAACAATGTTCATTGAAACTTGCTTAGGGATTAACAATTAATAAGTCACAATGATTAACATCATAGAAATCAACTATTAATAGTGTAATAGAAAAGAGGTGGGGTATGACCTTTATTGCAATACCTGGAGTTAAAGATTTGAATGGTCTTTGATTCCAACCTCCTTTCTCATATGATCGATATGAAAAATTGGAAAAACTAGTTTATATGGCTATAATATTTAAAGTTGACGAAGATAAATTAAGATTCATCACTATGTGCCATATCTATAATTTACTATTCATCTTTTTCTTCATGTAACTTTTGAAATGAACTTTTAAATAATACTCTTTATATTATAAATATTTTGGTTTTATATAAACTAGCATAGCCACATAATTGATATGTGGTTTATGAACGTCGATAGGCGTATTTAAACTACAAACCTATCCGTGTATTTAATTTACAAACTTTAGTTATTATGTGCTATTTAATTTACAAACCCTAACCTTAGTTATTATGTGCTATTTAATTTACAAGCCCTAGTTATTATGTTCTAGTTATTATGTTACTATGTTAAGTTTATTTTGTTGTTTTGAGTCCTTCAAAATTTGAATAGGCCCTATTACAAAATATGAAACTAGTAAGATAAGTTAAATTACAACCAATATTTCATTTTTAAATTTTCTAATTTTTTATATTATTTCATTTTCATATTCATATTTTTTAATATTGAACTCATGAATTTATTCAAATTTAAATGATAACTTAAGCTATTACACGAAATCTATTAATCCCAACAATCTACATTGGTAACATAAACATGATTGATATACACAAGTTGTTACGTATCATTTCCCATTGGTAACATGGATATTATTAATATAATGAGTTCTTATACATCATTTTCCATTCAACCATGATATCTGACTCAACTATTTCATGTGATATAAATCTAAAAATTTATCCCAGATGAATATCATAGCCAAAATGGAAAATGTTATATAAATATGAAAATTTAACTCGGATGAATATCACACCAAAAGGAAAACAACAGGATTTTTGGAAAACTAGAAGGAGAGGCAGAGAAGTCGAGCTCATCACCCACCACTACCATGATCCGGATTATTTTTGGAACGAAATGAAAGCAGAGATATTACAATGAAATACACATAAAAATGGTCAAAAACAGAGAAATACAACAATACATGATTTCTATTAATGAAACAAACATACATATAATATAAAAATATTGAGTGCAAGACTCGCTAGAATGGTAGGAGTTTTATCTCTGAGAAGAGATGTGAAGGCTACACTCATTCTAGCAAGTTTATCTCTGAGAAGAGATGTGAAGGCTACGCTCATTCGCCAGAAGATTATTATAATGAGGCTCTAAAGGCCTTCTTATGATAAACATGAATGTCAAACCGCTATAAATCCAAAAACCTAACCCTAGGAGATGAAACTCCAAAATTTATGTGGGCTCGGTTGGGGTAAGTTGGTACATTAACTTCCCAGGGTCATAAAGTTTTCATACGATCTTCGTTTTAGGCATGTGATAGCCCGTTGGAAAGTTATTTTTGAGAACTACACATTATGCTAGCAAACTTTGACTCCATCTACATTTTGACTATGTAAAGCCAATAAAACACTATTTAGAGCCCCAAAATGGCCCTGGAAATATAGAAATATGTACTGAAATGAAAACTTCCAAAATAAGCTATTTGGAATAGGTGGGCAACCACCAATATCCACCTGGATGTTGTGTAGTGATTCAAGACATCCCCATAAGTGCAGAAACCACAATTACAAAGAAATTTCCCCATTACAGAGAGACATGTTGAACTGAAAACTCTCCGGATGAGTTAGTTGGAAATTGGAACAGGTGGGTGGCCATCGATATCCACCTGGATAAATCACCACCCTTAGGAAGCAATGGTATCCATTGCGTTGAGTTCCCATGGAAGAGGGGGAATTTTTTTCTGAATATGAATCTTGGTGAGTTGCGTTCCTTTTTGAAGAAGTTGCGCTGCTTGGTATGTGGAAGGATGTCATGAACCTATTGTTGGCGGTGTTGAATCTATTCCACCAATTTGTTGTCTTTGGGATTGACGGGGCATTGTGCAGGCAATATCGTAGGTGAAGAAACAATTTATGCAATCTGCTTCTGCTGGATAGAAGGTGCTAAGGCTGTAGTGGTTGAAGGTGCCTTATGTGCATCCTTTGAACATACTGTGAAGAGGATGAATTTTGCAGTATGAGAGATTACCTTGTGCCATTGTTTTGGTGGAACAGTAGTTGGAACTACCTCTCGTATCCTATAGAGATGACCCCCCAGAGTAATAATGAAACTATGGGGTCGAGACTCATAAACAACATGACTTTTCCACATATATGGATGACCCAAAACAACATCACAGACATCAAGAGGGGAAACATCACACACTACCTCATCCTTGAAGGCCTAGATTCCATAGGACATGCGAGAATATTGGCTAACACAAAAATCTCGTCCCTAGTGAAGCCACCTAATGTTGTATGGCTGTGGGTGTGGTGTTGTCGACAACCCCGACAGTTTGATGACCTTAGCTGAGATGAATTTCTTCTGGTTGTTGTTATCAACAATGAAATGCAACGGGGTCCCCTTTACCCACATCTATGAATGGAAGAGGTCCCCCCCCCTCTTTAGGATCTATTGGTTCTTCTGGTTGAATTGTCGCAGTCACAATAGTGGCAATGAGGTTTGCGTTGACGATCTATTTGTTTTCAATATTTTATGGATCATATTCTGAATCAGTGTTCGGCTCCTTGTATTTGACCTTGGCCACCAATGAATTTTTCAAGTGACATTCATCGGTGTTGTGTTGATTAAGGTTGGTTGTCATTGATGTCAACCCTTGAAGAAAGACCCGTAGCACAAAGGTTTGGGTAATGGAACCAATAGTGTTTGATGTAAATATGACTCGTTATTGTTTTTTCATGGTTGATAAGAAGTAAATATGGATGAACTCCAAAGTGGTCCCCTTATGGTGAAAGCCCTCACGGGAAGACGCTTTGTGGAGTAAGAGAACCCATGCTTAATTGTGGAATAATGAGATGAAGGAAAGTGAATTTGTTAGGGAAAATTTCCTATATGGATAGTTCTTTTCATGTCATTTCCGGTGGTATGTGGAACGTCACATAATTCCTTACGATTAGAGAGTTATGGCCATGAGAAGTTGGAGACCCCAGGTTTGGGTAATAGACCCAAGTTTGTTTGATGGGTAGCGGTATGAGTTATGATATATTTTCAGATAATACTATTCTATATGGATATTACATGCCATTCCATTTCTGGTGGTATGTAGAACGTCATATAACTCCTCACAGTTTGAGGGTTATGGCCTTATGAAGTTGGAGGACCCTCATATGTCATTTAGAAGCCTCAAAAGGTCAAAGTAATCAAAGTGGTTTAAGAGATTTTAAAAGGTAAATAATAAAGTGAAGTGATGAGTGTATTATAATTCAAAGTGAATACAAAATAAATTATTTCAATAATAATTTTAATGGAGA
>ML809028.1:19287-33566 GCA_009831015.1 Picea engelmannii
GAACACCCCCGGGTAGCTACATACAGGTGCAACAACATAACCAGGCTTAGCAGGGACGGGACACTTCTGTTTTCTCAATTTGGCAACATGGGATAGACTCACACTCTGGATTCTCAGGGATGCATGACGAGTTGTCCACACATGGGTTGATTCAGACTCCATGGTTTAGAACAAAGAAGGGTTGTACCGACTTTCTAGAACAACCACAGACTTTTTCCCGAAATCAACACAGTCTTCTAGTTCAGGGGATGTATGGTTCAGAAGATGCACGAGGTCTCCTATAGAGGTTGGACCGGTTCACGCTTAGACCATTGGGTAGAATGGGGGAGGACCGCCAACACGGCTCATCTCAACCATTTTATTTGCATGCGTCTGGGTTGACACTTGTCACCCATGCAACTGCATGCATTCCTTCAACATGCATTCCTTCCATTTGGAAGTTGCTTGTCCTTCCAATAAGAACTTAGGATAAAACATATTATTCACATGTCTTTTGGAATAATATTAAAATATTATTCCCAGGGACTTAAGCCCCTAGGCTTAGCCCCCTAGGCTCAACACTTAACCCCTCTTCCCACCTTCTAGCCCCTAATCCCTTGCCCACTATGTGGAAGCTTAGTCCCCCATCACTCATTCATCGTGGTCGGTCTGCACGTGACGATGTTTATATTTATTTAATGTTCTGCATTGATACATGTACAAAATCAGGCTCTTGGCCTTCAACCCTTAGGCTCTCTGGCCTAACAATCACATAAGCCCACCAGTTTATATAAATTTAGCTCACCATCTTATAAAACATTTTTACAACTTATTTAGTAAACAAGATTTACAACTGGGCTCGGCCTTGGGGACATTACAATCCCCCTCCCCTTATTTCTGCACTATCCTCAGTGCAACTTTACACAACATCTGCAAGCTTTTCAAAATTTTCAAAAAGATGTGGGTACTCTGCCTGCATAACATCTGCATGCTCCCATGTTGGTCCTCAGGACCGTACCAGGTCCACTGGACCTTTACAAGCTCTATAGCTCGATTCCATAACTGTTTTATTTTCCTGTCCAATATGTGCATTTGTAGGACACCTTCTGGTTCGACATGAATCACATTCCAGTCGATAACATGATTAGCATCAAGTATATATTTCTTAAGCAATGAAACATGAAATACATTATGTACATTCATAGATGCAGGTAAAGAAAGCATGTATGGAATTGGCCCAATCCTTTCCAGGATTTCAAATGGCCCACAAAATCTTGTTGCCAACTTGGCGCAACTTCCCAGCTTTAGGGAACTCCTGTTAGTTTTCACTTTCAGGAAAACATGATCACCCACTTTGAATTCTCTGTGGGTTCTGTTCTTATCAGCATAACTTTTATGCCTATCCTGGGCAGCTTTCAAATTCTGTTTAATTTTTATTTGGTCCTCCATCTCTTTGAGCATCTCTGACCCAACTACTACTCTATCAGCTGGATTATCCCAGCTCACTAGAGCGTTGCACTTTCTTCCATAAAGTGCTTCAAATGGGCTCATCTTCAATGATGCATGATACCCATTATTGTAGGCGAATTATACCAAATGCAGGTAGTCTTCCCATCTTGATGGTTTGTCCATCACATACATTCTCAACATGTCTTCTATTATTCTGTTCACCCTCTCTGTCTGTCCATCAGACTCGGGATGATATGTTGTACTAAAATTCAGATTTGTTCCAAATAATTTGAAAAGTCCTTTCCAGAAATTCGAGGTGAATTTCGGGTCCCTATCAGACACAATCGTTTTAGGAATTCCGTGCAAGCGTGGCACTTCTTTTAAGAAGATATTAGCAACATCTACTACCTTGTGAGTGGTTTTCAGTGAAATAAAATGGGCATATTTTGTAATCTTGTCCACTGCAACCATGATCGAATCATGCTGCTTGCTTGTTCTGGGTAATCCTGTAATAAAATCCATGGTCACCACTTCCCACTTCCACTCAGGAATGGGAAAAGGCTACAAAAACCTCGCTGGGTGCCTATGCTCAGCCTTAACTTTCTGGCACTCCATACATCTAGCGATGTATTCAGTGATCTCCCTCTTCATACCCGGCTAAAAGTAATGGCTTTTGACTGTTGCCACAGTCTTCTGATATCCAGGGTGTCCAACATAAGTCACATTATGCATTTCTTTTAGAATCACAAGTTTCAATTCTTGGACATTGGGTATATACACTATGTTTTTATACATAAGTAATCGATCAGCTTCCAAGGTGTAACTTTCTTTTTTCTGTGGTCTCTCATGTTGCTGCAACTTTACTACTAAGTCTCTGTACTGCAAATCAACATTTGCAGCTTCCAAAATTCTATCCATGATATCCGTCCTGTACATGCTAATGGTTGTAGCATGTAATTCGTGCACCTTTCTGCTGAGTGCATCAACTACCTTGTTTTCCTTTCCTTTGATATGCTTGATATCAAAGTCGCATTCACACAGAAACTCCAGCCACCTACTTTGTCTAGCATTTAAAGTCATCTATCCAAACAAATATTTCAGACCGTTATGGTCTGTTCTTAATTCAAATCTCCTTCCCATGAGGTAATGTCTCCATTTCCTTAGAGCGTGGATGATTGCTGCCAGGTCCAAATCGTGAGTGGCATAATTATTTTCATGCTCTTTCATCTTCCTGAACTCATAACAGATTACAAATCCATCTTGGTTGAGAACTCCTCCCAACCCTTCCTTACATGCATCTGTGCACACCACAAAATCCATATTTGGATATGCAATCCTCAAGATTGGAGCGCTGGTTAACAACTGCTTCAATCGTTGGAAACTGTTCTCACACTCTTCAGTCCACTGAAACTTTTTCTCCTTCCTTTGCAAGGAAGTGATAGGATGAGCTATCTTTGAGAACCTTGCTATAAATCTTCTATAATAGCTCGCTAGACCCATAAAGGATCTGACTTCTGCCACATTCCTTAGCGCTGACCATTCTTAGATGGCCTCAACCTTTTTAGGATCCACAACGATCCCTTCTTCTGAAATAATGTGCCCCAAGTAATGGATTTGCCTTTGGTAAAATGAGCATTTGCTCAATTTGGCATACAATTGGTGTCCTCTCAGCACTTGCAGCACCAGTCTCAGGTGTTGTTCATGCTCTTCCTCTGACTTGGAATACACCAAGATGTCATCGAGGAAGACTATGACAAACTTGTCTAAATAGTCCTTGAATACACCATTCATCAAGCACATAAAAATAGTAGGTGCGTTTGACAGTCCAAATGGGACCACTGTGAACTCGTAACGACCACACCTTGTTCTAAAGGAGGTCTTACTGATGTCCTCATCCTTTATTCTTCCCTGGTGATATCCTAATCTGAGATCTATCTTCGAAAATATTTTCGCACCCTTCAACTGATCGAAAAGATCATCGATCATCGGTAGAGGATACTTGTTCTTGACAATTACCTTGTTTAACTGCCGGAAATCAATGCACAACCTCAACGTCCCATCCTTCTTCTTCACGAACAGGACCGGGGCACCCCAAGGTGATACACTAGGGTGAATGTACCCCTTCTTTAGAAGCTCTTCAAGTTGCAATTGCAACTCTTTCAGCTCTGGCGTACTCATTCTATAAGGAGCTTTCAACATCGGGGTTGCTCCAGGCATCAAATTTATAGAAAAGTTGATGTCTCTCTTCAGAGGTAGTCCAGGTACCTCCTGAAATACGTCCTTGAACTCTGTGAGTAACTCATGGTCTCCAATCCTTGAGACTTCATCTCTGGATGCCTCCTCCACATGGGCTGCAAATAATTGATAGCCTTTTCTGTAGCACTTCTTCAGCTGCATGGCTGAGATTTCTCCAACAACCACAACTCTAAGAATCCCTTGGACTTTTTTCTGATTCCCCTCCTCATCCAAGCATGTAAACCTCTTGTTATGACAGTCCAGGAGGGCATGGTGCTAGTCCAACCAATCCATTCCAATTAAACAGTCATAAGAGCCTAAAGGTAGAATATTCAATTCAGCCTTCGTACTCAGTCCTTCCATGTCCACAGGCCATGACTTCACCAACTCAGTGAATTTCCTCTTGGTTCCTGTAGCCAACTATACTAACCAAGAATTTTCATGTTTGCTTCTTGATAAATGCAAACTTCCCACCACCCTAGGATCTACATAACTATGGCTAGCCCCTGAATTGATTAAAATAATGAATGGTCGGTTGTTAATCATATCTTCCACTTCAATCATGTGTGATTGAAATTCAACTTGCTTGTTGTCCAAGGATGTGTATATCCTTGGCATTCTACTCCCATATCCTCCACTGTTTCAACTTGCTTAACATTGCGGATGGTTCTCTCTTTATCTTTTCTGTGTGGGAAGTCTCTGTACCTATGGTTTCCTTTACAACCCCAACACTCCATAGGTGGCGGTCTTTGCATTTGCTCACCCACTTCAGCCTTCCTGGGCTCTCTAAACGATGGCTGTCCCTGAGGACTGTTTCTGAAAAAGGGAGACTTGTTTCCCTTCAACCTCTGCTCTTTCCTGAACTTCTTCTGATCATCCTAGCCCTTCCAAAAAGTAGGCCTTTCTCTTTTCTATTCATACAAGCATTTTTCCCTTCTTATTGTTTCTTCCATATTCTTGGGATCATCATATTGGATCTTGTCACTAATGGAAGGTGGAAGTCCACTCAGATATCTTTGAATCTTGATAGCCTCATCTTTGATGAATGGAACATACTTCAGTAGTTCCAAAAACCTTCGTTCGTATTCATCAATGGTCATGCTGCCTATATTGAGTTCGAAGAACTCCTTCATCTTTCTGTCATAGTATCTTTTAGTCAGGTATTTATTCTCGAAATACCTCTTGAACTCCTTCCAAGTGATATATTTCTCTCTGATGTGTTGCACCTGCACAAACTGATCCCACCACATGGATGCTTTTCCTTTCAATTGATACATCACAATTCTTCCTTCTGCATGAGCAGAATAATTCTGCAGTTGGAAATATTTCCTCATTCCAAACAACTAGGTTTCGTCATCTTCCTCCTTCTTATGTTCTCCATCGAACGTTGGAGGCTTGATCTTGTTCATCTCAACCTTCAATTCATCCACTCCAGATCTTCGGTGTTTTCTGGTAGGGGACGAGCTTGAACTACTGCATGCCTCCCTACTGGAATGCTTTAGGGAGTGACGACGATGTCTGCTGACACTCCTTGATATTCTTTTCCTCACAGGGGTTCTGCGGCTCTCTGTCTTGCTTGATTCACTCTCCTTTTCCAATTTATTTTCTATTCTTTCTAGATTCTTCAACATCCTTAAGTTGAATTGACCCTGCCTATCTCTGAATTTCATGAGCTTTCAGCTATCAGCTCGGCGAGCCTAGGCATCTCTCTGCAATCCTTCAATGATTTTCATTATATGTCCTTCCTTATACAATTCTCTTCCATGCCCATTAGAGTTTGATCCTTCGATTCCCAAGTTGACATCCCTTCCTACCCTTTCGTCCTCTGTTTCGGGGGCAATATGTACCTCTTCCATTTCTATACTTGGTTGTCCTGATACTCGTTGAACTATGTACACACAACGTGCAGTCAACCAAAGTTTGTTAGGACTTAAACCATTAATAAAATCCACAACATTCATTAACCAATGTGAATAAGAAAACGTTTTAAATTTACTAAGTTTTCTGAGCCCCGCTTGACTCTGTAAATTTTCGGGACTTCGGGACTTCAGTTTTTTCGGGTTTTTTTTTTTGTCCATGAGGATCCAATAGTTAAATCCTTGATAGTTCTTATGTCCTTTGAAAATTTCGGGATTTCAGAACTTCGGGTTTTTGGGTCTTCGGTACCCGGGAGTTCACGATGCAGTGATTCCCAACCCCATATCACTCCAACTCCCGAATTCCAAAATTCCGATTTACTTTACTCTCCAGGCCCACAACACAACTGTCGCCCTTAACCATGGTGATATGTGGTACGTTCTAGAGGGTCCATGCCACCTTCGATGATGTCATCGGGTCCCACCATTCTCGCTTGTCTTCTCAACTCACTGGCACGTGGTACACACCCATGTGTCCATGTCCATTCCAAGGCAATCCAACAGTTAGACTTCTCTCAGATCTACGATGCAGATCTTTTCGGTGTTTTGGGGTATCGGGCATAGGGAGTTCATACTTCTCCACCTCTTGAACTTTCGTTTGCCGAAATCGCGAAATTACAGTCTATTCTTCCACTTGATCAAACAATCAAGTTCCTCACTTACGATCTAGATTGTTTCGGAATTTTGGGTTTCGCTATTTTGCGACTTGCGAAAACAGGGTTCTTCCCCTTTGGTTTACCAGGTTTCGAAACGCCGTCCGACAACCATGTGCCCCCCCGATGGACGGTCCCGACGAACTAGAGATTTCACGTATCGCGATTTCCACACTCCTGTGCAACTCGAAAGGGGTTTTAAACCTTGCACACGTTTTCCAGATCTGATGGTCACGAGGGTTCTCCTTTTCCCCGAATAGATCCTATGGCTCCAACACTTCTGGTGTGGATTCCTCTTTCCCTGTGGCCAAATTCCAACTCGGTTGCGGTTTCATAACACCGCTACACCTCCTGAGCTTTGTAATATAGTCAAGTAACTCCTTGACACTCAGAAGCATTCAAAGGTTCGAAATTGGTCCTCCAGACACAATTTCTACTCAAACCCTCGGTCCAAAGACCACTCAACTGGCCCATCTAGGCTCAACGTCAAAACCTTGGCTCTGATACCAAACTATAATGCCCCCGTGCTAGGCCGTCATCCAATCCACTGGCCAGGCAGGCGCTACTTCGCGGAATAACAATCTCATACTTAATTCTATATATAAGACATGCATTTAAGAAAATGAAACACATCTAAACTCAGAGTAACCATAAGAATTACTGCTATTATAAATAATCAATGGATTTAACATTAAATTGTTTACACAGTAGAATACATGATAAATATAATACACATACATGCATAAAAGTAATTAAAACATCATCTGGTACTTATCTTTGAAACGTTGGTAATTCCACCAACTAGGTGCAGGCCTTCCACAAACCTCCCAACCTTAGACCACTCTTCTCATCAAGCTCAGTAGTGGGTCACCCCCAACATGGGACTAAGCTCCACCCCCAAGGCAAGGAATCCTAGGCTAGGCTGAGGTTACAGGGAAAACACACAGTCACAAGGAAGGAATTCTCTCCCAGGAACCACTTATGCCCACTTCCCACAAACTCTCCTTTCCCACATGCCTATTCCACCCCCAGAGTATACACCTTCTCTGTCACCTGGACAATCCTTCAATTACTAACCTCCCTTGCCTTGGGTTTCAGCAACAGACTGGACCGAAAGTCTCTGAGCTCTATGGAAGCTATAGGGTTCCTTCTAGGAGTTCTCTTAGCAGTGACAGGACACTTCCATTTTCTTAATCTGGCAACACGGGATAGAATCACACTCTGGATTCTTAGGGATGCATGACGATTTGTCCATGTAGGGGTCGATTTAGACTCCATGGTTTAGCACAGAGAAGGGGTGTACCAGCTTTCCAGAACAACCATAGGCTTTTTCGCAAAATCAACACTGGCTTCTGGTTCAGGGGATGTACGGTTCATAAGATGCATGAGGTCTCCTGCAGAGGTCAGACTGGTTCACGCTCAGAATGTCGGGTAGAATGGGGGAGGACCCCCAACATGACTCATCTCAGCCATTTTATTTGCATGCACCTAGGTTGACACTTGTCACCCCTGCAACTGCATGCATTCCTTCAGCATGTGTTCTTTCCATTTGGAAGTTGCTTGTCCTTCCAAAAAGAACTTAGGATAAAACATATTATTCACACATCTTTTGGAATAATATTAAAATATTATTTTCAAGGACTTAAGCCCCTAGGCTCAACACTTAACCCCTCTTCCCACCTTCCAGCCCCTAATCCCTTGCCCACTATGTGGAAGCTTAGTCCCCCATCACTCATTCATCATGGTCGGTTTGCACGCGGTGGTGTTTATATTTATTTAATGTTTTGCATTGATACATGTACAAAATCAGGCTCTTGGCCTTCAACCCTTAGGCTCTCTGGCCTAACAATCACATAATCCCACCAGCTTATATAAACTTGGCTCACCAGCCTATAAAAAATTTTTACAACTCATTTTGTAAACAAGATTTACAACTGGGATCGGCCTTGGGGACATTACATAAAGTATGTAGGGAATATTTGGTTTACTTTTTAGTGTCATGAAATCTACCAAGAACAATGGAGTGGATGGTTATATATTTTCATGTACAAGTACTGCCCCAGAACAAAAGAATTTATTGATGTTAGCCCTAGAGATTTTATCTTTTGGCTAAGGTCAGAATTGGAGGAGGCCACTAAATCAAATGCCCGGTTCTACTTTGGAATCATGTATTATGGAAGTATTCTATAATTACAATATCATAGTCCTCCTGATCTACGTCATTTAAACATAAAAAGTATTTTTTTGGGATTGAATTGTAATCTTGAAAATGAACGTGTGCCAACAATGATGGGATCTCCATTTTACAGGTCATTTAACAGTCTTCCCCCTATGGCCGCAACACATGCATATCCATCATTGGGAATATATTATTCATCAAATTAAAGGAATCATAGTGGTCCAACCCACTTATACTCGTGTCTTACTGACCGACAATGGTGTTAGTTGGGTTTCGTGGGTTCATGATACAAACCTCCACTTTGTAATATTTTATGTAATAAATATTTTCATGGGATTCAACTAAATCATCCACAGTGTATCTATAATTTGTGTCGTTTGTAAAGGTATGATGGGTCCCCTTATGTCTGCAGTACTCTTACGGGATGATATAACAACTGCAGTACCAACTTCCCCATATGTTGTAAAGGACATGGATTCCTTTTCGTATATCTACTTTTGACCGACACTCATTAGTTCACCTCCACCAGAAACCTATTGTAATTGTTATAAATAAAGGGATTCAAGAATCATTTGAGGAATCAAGTATGAGAGTGAGGGTTTGTATGTCTATCTGAGCTCTGGGTATCTTCTTTGCTTTCACCCTATGCGAACTTGCAAATGAAAACCAGGGATCTCAAGCGTATGTATTTGTGTATGGATATAGGTCAATCTTTTTGTGTGTATCTATGTCTTTGTCTATGTCTATGTTAATATCTATGTTGGTATTAGAAAACACATATTATATTTTATCTAATATTACCCCCCTACCCCACCCTCATATAATATTAGAGAAAACATATTATGATGGTGGGAAGGGGCGTAATATTAGAGAAAACATATTAGGAGGGTCATAATTTTAGAGAAAACATATTATGTTTTCTCTAATATTGTTGAGGGGGGGGGGAGGGGTAGTATTAGAGAAAACATTTTATGTTTTCTCTAATATTACCCCCTTCCCCCATCCCCACTCCCCTACCCTAATATAAGGGTGGGGGAGGAGGGTAATATTATAAAAAACACATTATGTTTTCTCTAATATTACTCCCCTCCCCTACGCCCATATGAGGGTGGGGTAGGGGGACAATATTAGAGAAAACATATTATGTTTTCTCTAATTTTGAAAATAAATTTTGATAATTTATTTATGAAAGGTTTAGAGTGAAAGTGATGAGTATCTTTGGTGTTTGAATTTTAAGTAAGTTGTAAGTTTGTGGTTAACAAGAGCATGCTTCATTGTATCATAATATTGATCCATATTATTTTCGGCATGAAATGAGAGTGGAGATATAATAAATAAATGTACAGAGATATATCAGATATCCAATAATATAACATAGATATATCATAGATATAATCTTAAACATAGAGATAAAATAATACACAATTTCTATTAAATGAGTGAAATGTACAAAATTGTAGAAATACAGAGTGAAAGATTCACTATAATGGTGGCGACTTATCTTTAAGAAGAGATGTGAGGACTACTCACATTCGAAAGAAGATGATTTTACAATGAGGCTCCAAAGGCCTTTTCATCATAAAGAAAATCCAAAACACTAACCCCGGAAGATGAAAGACCAACAGTTTCGTGGACCCTGTTTTGGGTAGTTTGGTGTATCAACTTCTCGGGGGCGTAACTTTGGCATACGATCTCCATTTGGGGCGAACGATAGCTCATTGGAAAGGTATCGACGAAGAGATTCATTTTGGGGTTCAATCAAAGACCTTGGTTATCAATGAGGTGATCGATTGTGAAAAAACATTTTTTAGGCCCTCAAAATGGCCCCAGAAGTTTAGGAACCGAAAAACTACTAAAAATAGTAGGTTGTCAGAAAACTATTTTGAGCCAGTTGGAATAGGTGGGTGGCCACCGATATCCACCTCAATCAAATATAAGTGGGTATATATAGATGATTTTTACATATACAATGTGAAAATGAATTTTTTTGTTTAAGATAAATTCATTTTTATATATTATTTGGAATTAATTAATAATAACAATAATATATATATATATATATATATATATATATATATATAAGGATTTAATATAAAAAAACACCAATTCACACGAGTTTTTTGAAAACATTTTTCTTTTGTTTTTTAAGTCAAGGTTTCTCATGAAAATGGACCACTGGAGAGATGTTTTATTTATTATTATTATTATTTATTTTTTGTACTTTGGTGCACTTTAATAGAACATGTATTGGTATATTTCAAAATATTATTTAAAAATTGTCAGTCATTTAGCAAAAACCCTTGTGATGCTACCCTCTATTGAACCACATAGATATGTAGCTAGATCACATGCACTCACATTTAAAAAAAAAGTATTGGTAGGTTAATTTTTTTTTATTACTTATAAAAAGCTTGTTGATGTGTCCAATAGAAATAAATGTGTTAGCATGTAACACTTAGTTTGGTGTTTTTTTCTATTTAATCACACTGGTGCTTAACCATACCATATGCATTGAATGAGACTAAGAAATTTTATAGAAAACATCAATAGGTTAAAATATTTTTAAAAATGTGTGATCCCTCCTCTAGACATAAATGCACTGATGTTTAACACTTATATGCACATTGATCTAGGTGGATATGGGTGGCCAACCAACTCTTACATTGACTCACAATGGTTCTATGTCTTTACAGTTCTACTACAGTTTTGCAAGTCTTGAACTTCAAATGCATTTTTAGGGTGTTTCCTATGCATTTTTGGTAGTTGACATTGGACACATAAAGCATAGAATAAACTTTGTAATAGTCAAAGAAACACCCCAACCAAATTTTGTATGTGAAAGTTTTGTCCTTGGGAAGTTGACATATCAACTAGGTTCCTCAAGGTCCACGTTCCTTTTGTTTCCTTATCTCCTAGAGTTATGATTTTTGCCTCTTAGGGTTTTATACTTTATGTTAAAAGGAAACATTAATGCTTTGTAGTGGTCTTATTTTGAATGAGAATAACCAACACATCTCTCTTCAAAGATAAGATACCACCATTATGTCCAATTGTATTGCTTTGCGTATTGCAATGTTTTTCTATTTCATTCATTAATAGAATTTGGGTTTCACCGTATTGTTATTTTATATGCAATAGATCCATGTGATTTTGTATATATTTACATATGCATTTCATTCTTCACATAACCCATATAAGTGGTATTAGAGAAATGTGTCTTTCTTGTTTTTCCATGCAAGTCCCCGATGAGATCAAGGAATATGGAGTTAGGCCTTGAACTAATTGAAATTGGTAGAAGACCACCCTTGTCATCCCATGTGGCCTCCTATGGTGGGTGAAAGGAAAGATGATGGAGAAAGAGATCCTATGAAGCTATTACTTAAGGAAGCCCTGATGCGGCGAATGAATGAAATGATGGATAATTTTACCTATGTAATACCCATGTTTCCCCCAGTTTGTAAATATAACTATAAGTGGACAAGAGACTATGATGGAATAAATATGGGTGAATGTTTTATTTGATGAACCTTTGTATAAAAGGGTCAATGTATGAATTTTGTTTTATTAATAGAATTTGAATTTGAATTTGTGTTGCACAACAACTGAAAGGGGGGAAGTTTTCCAAGATAGACCATGGATGCTATGAGAGAGATGGTGAGGGGAAACCAAGTATGGTTGAGATGAACCTCACTATACCAATAACTATTGGGTGTAATTTATCAACATTCCTCTAACCCAAAAATGAATTACCAGTCAGGATGGTAGCTGGAAGGCCATCCTTAAGAGTTAATGAGGAGATAGGCCAGGGTACCCATTTGTAAGGCTTCTAGGCATGACCATGAATTGGTATTCAGACCCATGAAAACTTGTTGAGGAAGGCATGAAATGAGGCAATTTGGGGACAAAGACAAATCTGCTAGATAGGAGAGTAGAGAAAAGCACTCTCCAAAGAAGAGTAGCGAAGATACTTCGACTATGAAGTGGAAATAAATGATGAGTAGTAAGATCGTTTTGGATGAGAGAATCCATGAGTAGGGTTTGGATACAAGATGATAAATGAGGTTGAGGAGTGACTGAGGAAATATTCATGTAGACCTCCTTGCTTGGAGCAGAGAAAAACAGACACCCAATTTTTGTGGGAGAAGGATAGTAACCTTTGTCCTTGACTGTTGTGGAGCAAAGAGAAAGAATCTCTCTCAAAGAATCATGGTATAGCTTGGGGGTGGCCAATGGTAAATACGTTAGGGGTGATTGTGCGTATGGTTGTGAGGAAACATGCACCCCTTTCAACAGTTTCTTCACAGTTTCCAGTTTTGATAAGTATGTTCATACTTTGTGTATTATATTGAATGTGATGATGAAATATATGAGTTTATGATTCCGTCTTTTAGTATCAGAACAATTATTAGAAAAGATTTGTGATTTCTATAAACTGGTGTATCTAGATGATATTTCATTTTATCTCAGTTTTTCTCCTAGATAGTCATGAGATGTGAATCCACAGGAGAGAGGGGGTATGAATGACCGAAACACCTAAGCCCCTCCAACCCTGTGAAGTTTACCTTAGAGGGAATGTTAAGTTCGAATTATGTGGGAGAAGGGAATTTTCCCCTTAGACCATTCACCCATTTGACCTAGGGACTGTTCCCAGGTCATTAACCCAGTTACTGCTAAAGGAGTAGTGCTTAGTTCCTAGAATTTCCAAAGTACTGATGTGACTGGGTTTGGGAACCCTGTGCTAGCCCAAAAGAGTCGAACTCTTTCAGCTTCAGGACTTCAGGACTTGTGACTCCACAATCCTTGAAAGTATCCAAATCCTTGAGTCATGAATCAATGAGGACCGTCGATCTAGGGATCTCGTTTGGATCTCTCTCATCCGTCAGATTTGAAATAGGAAGGGAAACATTAAGTGCTTCAGAGAAGTCTTACTTCGGGAGATTTGGAATGATCTAGCGCTGAAAATCCCAAACACTGGAGTCACAAAGTAAATCTAGATCGTTGAACTAGAGGGACACGTTTCCATAGATCCATGGTTATCCAAGACTTAGGGTATTCGACAATTTCGAAATGCATGAGTTTTCCCCGGTGATCGGCAAGCTAGAGTGAATCCTGGCCATAGATGCTAGGTACACATGGAAATAGATCTGACCTAGTCTAGAGGGAAGTAACCAGTACCGTTGGATGAATAGGTACGTGGAGAACGATTCCATGGTCTGGAGACTTTGTACTCTAGAGGAATTTGGCCAAGGGTTTTTGAGGAGTGAGAACCACTGAATTCGTGAACGCCAGAGTAAATATTGACCATTGGTTGAAGATGACATGCGACACAAGATCCAAGAGTTCGAATATTTAGGTATTCGAGGGATGTGCATCAAGAGGATTCGACAAGTGCCGAAGCTCGGAGCCACAAAGAGATGAGAACTATATATCTATGGATCTATGTGGAATCTTGAGGACCGAGCAATTATCAGTCTATGATGACATGGCTCGCTGATGTCATCCCAAGTGACGTGGACCTGCTTTACGCATGCCACGTTTCACCCAGGTTTGGATGACTCATGTACCCATTGTTCCTATTATAGCATGACACATTTTACCCCCTATCGAGGACACATGTCACCCCTTGACCCTCACCATATGTCAATTTCAAGTTTGTGGCCACCTAGCCTACATGGCTGGTGACGTGTCCGGGACTCCGGGAGTTTGGATAGCTTCGAGATTTTGGAAGATGAGGGGCATGGTATGGTTTAGGAATTCCCAACACAAATATCTGAATTCGGATCATCGACGGGCCAAGGCCATGTGGAGAGATATCAGGAGTTCGAGAGTTTGGGCATAGTATGGTAAAAGGAAACATCCAATGAGGAT
>ML809028.1:33666-44785 GCA_009831015.1 Picea engelmannii
TGTGTATTATATTTATCATGTATTCTGCTGTGCAAATGATTTAATGTTAAAGCCATTGATTATTTATAATAGCAGTAATTCTTATGGTTACTCTGAGTTTAAATGTGTTTCATTTGCTTAAATGCATGTCTTATATATAAAATTAAGTATGAGATTGTTATTCTGCGAAGAAGCGCCTGCCCGACCAGTGGGTTGGATGGTGGCCCGACATAGGGGCGTTACAGTTTGGTATCAGAGCCAAGGTTTCAACGCTGAGCCTAGATGGGCCAGTTGAGTGGTCTTTGGACCGAGGGTTTGAGGAGAAATTGTGTCTGGAGGACCAATTTCATACCTTTGAATGCTCCTGAGTGTCAAGGAGTTACTTGACCATATTACAAAGCTTAGGAGGTGTAGCGGTGTTATGAAACCGCAACCGGGGTGGCATATGGCCACAGGGAAAGAGGAATCCACACCAGAAGTGTTGGAGGCGTAGGATCTTTTCGGGGACAAGGAGAACCCTCGTGACCGTCAGATATGGAAAACGTACACAAGGTTTAAAAACCCTTTCAAGTTGCACAGGAGTTTGGAAATTACGATATGCGAAATCCTGAATTCGTCAGGACCGTCCATTGGGGGGGCACGTGGCTGCCGGATGACGTTTCAGCACCCGGTAAACTAAAAGGGAAGAACCCTGTTTTCACAAGTCTCGAAATAATGAAACCCAAAATTCTGAAACGATCTACATCGTAGATTGTAAGAGAGGAACTTGACCGTTTGATCAAGTGGAAGAATAGATCGTAATTTCGCAATTTCGGCAAACGAAAGTTCGAGAGGTGGAGAAGCACGAACTCCCGATGCATGAAACCCAGAAACGCTGAAAAGATCTGCGCCATAGATCTGAGAGAAGTCTAACTATTGGATTGTCTTGGAATGGATGTGGACACATGGGTGTGTACCATGTTCTAGTGAGTCAAGAAGACAAGCGAGAATGGTGAGACCCGATGACGTCACCGAAGGTTATGTGGACCCTCCTGAACGTACCACACACCACCATGGTTAAGGGCGAAAGCTGTGTTGTGGGCCCAGAGAGTAAAATAAATTGGAATTTCAGAATTTGGGAGTTGGAGTGACATGGGGTTGGGAGTCACTGCATCATGAACTCCCGGGTACCGATGACCCGAAAACCCAAAGTTCTGAAATCCTGAAATTTTCGAAGGACATAAGAATTGTCGAGGATTTAACTGTTGGATCCTCGTGGACAAAAAAAACCTCGAAAAAACTGATGTCCCGAAGTCCTGAAAATTTGCAGAGCCAAGCAGGGCTTAGAAAACTTAGTGAATTTGAAACGTTTTCTTATTCACGTTGGTTAATGAATGTTGTGGTTTTTATTAAGGGTTTAAAGCCCGACAAACTTTGGTTGACTATACGTTGTGTGTGTAGAGTTCAACGAGTGTCAGGACAACCAAGTATAGAAATGGAAGAGGTGCAGATTGCCATCGAAACAGAGGATGAAAGGGTAGGAAGGGATGTCAACTTGGGAATCGAAGGATCAAACTCTAATGGGCACGAAAGAGAATTGGACAAGGAAGGACATGTAATGAAAATCATTGAAGGATTGCAAGGAGATGCCCAGGCTCGCCGAGATGATAGCCGAAAGCTCATGAAAGTTAGGGATAGACAGGGTCAATTCAACTTAAGGATGTTGAAGAGTCTGGAAAGAATATAAAAGAAATTGGAAAAGGAGAGTGACTCAAGCAAGACAAAGAGTCGCGGGATCCTTGAGAGGAAAATAAGATCAAGGAGTGTTAGCAGACATCGTCTTCACTCCCTAAAGCTTTCCAGTAGGGAGGCACACAGTAGTTCAAGCCCATCCCCTACTAGAAAACACCGAAGATATGGAGTGGATGAATTGAAGGGAGAGATGAACAAGATCAAGCCTCCAACGTTCGATGGAGAACATAAGAAGGAGGAAGATGCCGAAACCTGGTTTCTTGGCATGAGAAAATATTTCCAACTGTAGAATTATTCCGCTCATGCAAAAGGAAGAATTGCGATGTATCAATTGAAAGGAAAAGCATCCATGTGGTGGGATCAGTTTGTGTAGGTGCAACACATCAGAGAGAAAGATATCACTTGGAAGGAGTTCAAGAGGTATTTCGAGAAGAAATACTTGAATAAAAGATACTATGACAGAAAGATGAAGGAGTTCTTCGAACTCAAGATAGGCAGCATGACCATTGATGAATACAAACAAAGGTTTTTGGAACTACTGAATTATGTTCTATTCATCAAAGATGAGGCTGTCAAGATTCAGAGATATATGAGTGGATTGCCACCTTCCATTAGTGACAAGATCCAGTATGATGATCCCAAGACTATGGAAGAAACAATAATAAGGGAAAAATGCTTCTATGAACAACAAAGAGAAAGGCCTACTTTTTGGAAGGCTTGGGATGATCAGAAGAAGTTCAGGAAAGAGCAGAGGCTGAAGGGAAACAATCCTCCCTTTTTCAGAAATAGTCCTCAGGGACAACCATCCTTTAGAGAGCCTAGGAAGGCTGAAGTGGGTGAGCAAATGCCAAGACCGCCACCTATGGAGTGTTGGGGTTGTAAAGGAAACCATAGGTACAGAGACTGCCTCCATAGAAAAGATAAAGTGAGAACTGTCCACAATGTTCAGCAAGCTGAAACAGTGGAGGATATGGGCAGTAGAATGCCAAGGATCTACGCAACCCTGTACAATAAGTAAGCTAAATTTCAATCGCACATGATTGAAGTGGAAGGTATGATTAACAACCGACCATTCATTATTTTAATCAATTCAGGGGCTAGCCATAGTTATGTAGATCCTAGGGTGGTGGAAAGTTTGCATTTATCAAGAAGCAAACATGAAAAGTCTTGGTTAGTATAGTTGGCTACAGGAACCAAGAGGAAAGTCATTGATTTGGTGAAGTCCTGTCCTGTGGACATGAAAGGACTGAGCACAAAGGTTCAATTGAATATTCTGCCTTTATGCTCTTATGACTGTTTAATTGGAATGGACTGGTTGGAACAGCACCATGCCCTCCTGGACTGTCGTAACAAGAGGTTTGCATGCCTAGATGAGGAGGGAAATCAGAAAATAGTCCAAGGGATTCTTAGAGCTGTGGCTGTTAGAGAAATCTCAGCCATGCAACTGAAGAACTGCTACAGAAAAGGCTGTCAATTATTTTCAGCCCATGTGGAGGAAGCATCTAGAGATGAAGTCTCAAGGATTGGATACCATGAGGTGCTCACAGAGTTCAAGGACGTATTTCAGGAGGTACCTAGACTACCTCCAAAGAGAGACATCAACTTTTCTATAAATTTGATGCTTAGAGCAGCCCCAGTGTCGAAAGCTCCTTATAGAATGAGTACGCCAGAGCTGAAAGAGTTTCAATTGCAACTTGAAGAGCTTCTAAAGAAGGGGTACATTCGCCCCAGTGTGTCACCTTGGGGTGTCCCGGTCCTGTTTGTGAAGAAGAAGGATGGGACTTTGAGGCTATGCATTGATTTGTGACAGTTAAACAAGGTAATTGTCAAGAAAAAGTATCCTCTGTTGAGGATCGATGATCTTTTCGATTAGTTGAAGGGTGCGGAAATATTTTCAAAGATAGATCTCAGATCAGGATATCACCAGGTAAGAATAAAGGATGAGGACATTAGCAAGACTGCCTTTAGAAAGAGGTACAGTCATTACAAGTTCACAGTGGTGCCGTCTGGACTGCCAAATGCACCTGTTGTTTTTATGTTCTTGATGAATGGTGTATTCAGGGACTATTTAGACAAGTTTGTCATAGTCTTCCTGGATGAAATCTTGGTGTATTCCAAGTTAGAGGAAGAGCATGAAAAACACCTGAGACTGGTGTTGCAAGTGTTGAGAGGACACCAACTGTATGCCAAATTGAGCAAATGCCCATTTTACCAAAGACAGATCCATTACTTGGGGCACATTATTTCAAAAGAAGGGATCACTATGGATCCTGAAAAGGTTGAGGCCATTCGAGAATGGTCAGCGCCAAGGAATGTGGAAGAAGTCAGATCCTTTATGGGTCTAGCGGGCTATTACAGAAGATTTATAGCAGGGTTCTCAAAGATAGCTCATCCTATCACTTCCTTGCAAAGGAAGGATAAAAAGTTTCAGTGGATTGAAGAGTGTGAGAACATTTTCTAGTGATTGAAGCAACTGTTAAATAGCGCTCCAATCTTGAGGATTGCAGATCCAAATATGGATTTCGTGGTGTGCACAGATGCGTGTAAGGAAGGGTTGGGAGGAGTTCTCAGCCAAGATGGATTTGTAATCTGTTATGAGTCTAGGAAGCTGAAAGAGCATGAAAAGAATTATTCCACTCATGATTTGGAGCTGACAAAAATCATCCATGCTTTGAGGAAATGGAGACATTACCTCATGGGAAGGAGATTTGAATTGAGAACAGACCATAACGGTCTGAAATATTTGTTTGGATAGCCGACTTTAAATGCTAGACAAAGTAGGTGGCTGTATTTTCTGTGTGAATACAACTTTGATATCAAGCATATCAAAGGAAAGGAAAACAAGGTACCCTAGGGGGCTAAGACACATGCTAAGGAAAGGAAAGTGTTGAGCCTAGGGGGCTAAGCCTAGGGGCTTAAGTCCCTGGGAATAATATTTTAATATTATTCCAAAATACATGTGAATAATATGTTTTATCCTAAGTTCTTTTTGAAAGGACAAGCAACTTCCAAATGGAAGGAGTGCATGCTGAAGGAATGCATGCAGTTGCATGGGTGACAAGTGTCAACCCAGACGCATGCAAATAAAATGGCTGAGATGAGCCATGTTGGGGGTCCTCCCCCATTCTACCCGACGTTCTGAGCGTGAACCCTTCCAACCTCTGCAGGAGACCTTCTGCATCTTTTGAACCGTACATCCCCTGAACCAGAAGCCTGTGTTGATTTCATAAAAAAGTCTGTGGTTGTTCTGGAAAGTCGGTAAACCCCTTCTCTGTTCTAAACCATGGATTCTGAATTGACCCTTGCATGGAAAAATCGTCACGCATCCCTGAGAATCCAGAGTGTGAATCTATCCTGTGTTTCCAGATTGAGAAAACAAAAGTGTCTCGTCCCTGCTAAGCCTGGTTATGATGTTGCTCCTCTCTGTAGCTTCCCTGGGGTGTTCGTGTTTGGATTCCCGTTGATTGTGGTGGACGTGTAGTGTTTGAACCTGTGTGGATTTTTGGCCAGTTTGTACAACACTCTCTCCAGGTGAGAGAGGTGGTTGAAGTTGGAAGAATAGGTTGCTGGGCCTGTGAGAGACTCTCCCCAGGTGAGAGAGTGCGTAGAGGAAGGAGAGAACTTCTGGAAGGAGCCCTGTAGCTTCCATAGATCTCGGAGACTTCCGGTCCGGTCTGTTGCTGAAACCCAAGGCAAGGGAGGTTAGAAACTGAAGGACTATCTAGGTGACAGAGAAGGTGTATACTCCTGGGGTGGAACATGCATGCGTTGAAGGAGAGTATGTGGGCAGTGGGCATAATTGGTTCCTAGGAGAGAATTCCTTCCTTGTGATTGTGTGTTTTCCCTGTAACCTCAGCCTAGCCTAGGATTCCTTGCCTTGGGGGTGGAGCTTAGTCCCAGCTCGGGGGTGACCCACTGCTGAGCTTGATGAGCAGTGTGGTGTAAGGCTGGGAGGTTCGTGGAAGGCCTGCACCTGGTTGGTGGAATTACCACCATTTCAATGATAAGTACCAGATGATGTTTTAATTACTTTTCTGCATGTCCGTGTATTATATTTATCATGTATTCTGCTGTGCAAACAATTTAATGTTAAATCCATTGATTATTTATAATAGCAGTAATTATTATGGTTACTCTAAGTTTAAATGTGTTTCATTTTCTTAAATGCATGTCTTATATATAGAATTAAATATGAGATTGTTATTACGCGAAGTAGCACAAGCTCAACCAGTGGGGTGGATGACGACCCGACACAGGGGAGTTACATCTAGCCCAAAACCTCAGTCTATATTTATTGAGTTACATGAACATATCTGAAATTACAAAAGCATACACACTTCTTGTAAATTCTGTGAAGCCTCCTCCTTTGTTCCTACTAGGTATACTTCATATATGGGTTCATTTGAAAAATATAGAGATACACCATTCTCTCCTCTTCCTCAACATTCTCCAGTTCAACCAGAACATCTAGGATAACACTTTGATTGTGTTGATGGTCTCCAGATAGTTTCTTCCCAAGAACTTAAAATGTTTAAATATGATCTACCTAGAGAAAATGAGACATTAAGAAAATCAACCACAATTCCTGAAAGATATCTGGGTCTAGGAAATTTTATTCCCAAATACAAAGAATTCACTCTTATTGCAGACATGGATTTCATCTAGTATCGAAAAACCTCTGAAGAAAAATTCCAATATATCATTAGGATGCTAAATTATTCCAACTATCAGTTTGTTTGCTTAAAAAAAAATATAGATGACATGGCTCATGATATCCTTCAAACAAAATCCCATATCACTGGTCTCCATACAAACTTAGATCAATCAGAATCTAGTTCTGCTGCCAACTCAATAAAACTAGATGAATTAACAAAAAATTTGGATATTGTTATGGAAGTCCTAACAGATTTAAGGACAAATCTAAAAAGAGAACAAGATTCTCCGTCTCCTCCCCTATCTTTATCAAATTTGAGTTTCCAAGAATATTCCTTTTTTTTTTTTATCCTGAATCATCATCACCCAAATCTCAGTTTCCATTATTGAAAGGGATAAACAGTCAACAATCAATTCTCCCCAAGATAAAGATAGTTGTAGATTTGGCCCAAGAAAAACTTCAAATGATTAAAAATCAGTTATCTCAACAAACGATTGAAATTAAAGATATAAAATAAGAAAAACTTGAGTCTTCCCAAGCTAATAAAGAAAATACACCAAAATCTGCAGATGAGCAAGGAAATCAATCATTTCAAACTGCATGGAAAAAATGGTGTAGCGCTAAATATGGGTCTAAGCACAAAATTCCATATGATGCAACAAATTATGAGGATCATTCAAGCTTTAGAAGAGAAAATATAGACCCTTCCCCCATCTCCAATATCAATTGTAAATCTAAAATGGAAATAGAGATGGTGATCCAAAAATGGAATGCTTGGGAAAAAACCCAAAAGGCCATTTTTAAGAACAAAGTCACTTGGAGTGAATTAGCACTCAGATTGACATGGGGTTTCACTGGTAACCTTGATATTTGGTGGAAACACCTCAATCATGAGGATAAAATCCAAATGATGGAATCTGAAAAGCCCCTTGAAGAACTCACCAAAGTTGTCTTGCATGAGTTTTATGGGAAAACAAAATTCAATACCCGTCTATACTCAGAATTGTTCATGAGACAACTCCTCTGTAATATTAAGGACCTTCCTGAGTTCTATTGCACAATGCAAGACTTACTGTATAAATCTAGAGATTTTAATAATCATTCTTACCTTCGGAAATACCTTTCTGTTATGCATGGAAAACTTCCTGAATTAGTACGAGAAAGAATGGAAGAAAGAAACAAGGACATTGAAGAAATCTCTCTTGTAGGAATTCATGAACAAATAATGACCACACTCTAGAAAGAATGTATCCGTAGGAAAACTGCATAATATGTAAAAAAGCAATTAGGATTTGATGGATCTGTGTTTGATATTTTTGTAGAGACCTACCATTTTGACTATAGTAAGGCTAAGGGAAAAAATAAAAGTTGTGTAGATAATTGCAACTGCATAACCTGCAAATCTAAATCCTATTTTAGGTCTAAGTCTACTTATCTTAAGTGTCAAACCAAGAAACCAATAAATTGTTTTAGGAAAGATAAGAGGCCAAGGAAGACCTTATTTAATAAAAGGAAATCTCACATCAAGAAAACAAATTGCTACATATGCCACAAGTCTCGCCACTAGGCTAATCAATGTCCTCTACGAGGAAAGACTAAGTTCCAACATAAGCTAGTATATATATATATATATATATATATATATATATATATTCTCTCATTCTTATGATCCAGCTAAATGAGACTTGGTAAGTTATCGTTCAAATAATCAATATCTACTAGTCACATATACCTTTGATTCTGAGTATGATTGTGATTCTCTTCGCAACGTAAATATACTTGCAATTCATTCAAACTCTGATTCTGTCACTTCTTATATTTATTTCCTTTCTATTCCTGACATTGAAATGTTCACTATCTCTCATTCCTCTCCTGCTGAAATTCAATCCCAAATATCTTCCCTTTAGCTTCACCTCACCTCTCTTACTCATGGAGATTTGCGTCTTGCTCGTAAACTTCATTATGCTATCTCCTCTCTCCAAAAACAAATATCCTCCCTTACGCAGCCCAATGTGGTAAATTTGGAGGACTATTATACTTTTGATAAATATTTTGGCCCTAAACCTCCATCTTCACAAACTACTACTACCTCGTACATTCCCCTAAATCCAAATCCCCCAAGAAAGTTCATTTACAAAGAACCAAACTTCCTACACCAACGAAAATCCTATGCTAGCAGAAACCCTACCCCAGTAAAGAATTATTTCTCTAATGAGGATCAAGATGAAGAAGAATGGGTAAATCCTGCAAAATACCAATCCTTTGTAATGCTAATCCCTATTTCTGATGAAATATTAGAATGACAGATCAAAGAGAAAGGAGAAATGATAAATGAGAAACAAGATTTGATCTTAAAAATTATTAATTCTGTTAATATTGATAAAACATAATTAGAAGAATTCAAAAAGAAAAGGGATTACTTTCAAGAAAAATAAATAAATCAAAGTCTTGAACAAATGTCTGGTCCCCAACAACAAATTAAGATGACAAAACAAGAAACTGAAAATTTAATACCAGAAGATCATTCTGTCATGACTTTATACCCCGATTTCAAAGGATTGAATGATAGGATAATCATCACTGTTGATATAAAAGTACCTAGATATAATTATCATTCTTTAGATGCACAGATTGGTACAGGAGAAATGTGTTATTGTGAATGATTTGGATCCATTCCATTGTATTACTGAAAACCTATCCAAACTTAATTTACAACAGTAAATAAGACTAAAATGCCAATTAAAAGGTTTTCTCTTGATTTCCCACTATTCTTGAATGGGATTAAAACTTTTGTCAATCTGTATAACATTGATAATGGATATGATATATTTTTAGGACATGAGTTTTTCAATAAATATTTGCCTATGACTATTGGGACTAATCAATTAACTTTTACAGTCCAAGGAAAAAGCATAACAATCCCCAGCAAACAAAGTTATGAGAATAAGGTCCAAGACAAAATAGCCAATGTTGATGAGCTAGAACTATCCATAGAAAAATTGGCTAGATTGAAACAGATTGTCATACATGCAAACCTCCATGGATTAGAAATAATCCATGATATAAAAGAAAAAATAGAAAATTATTGCACCTCAGATTATCTAGATGCTTTCTGGATGAGAGAGAAATATTTTTTGGATATACCTTACTGTGAAGGATATCAAGATAAGCCTCATAAGGATTATGCTAATCACATGACCCCTTCAGAGCTTGAGTATTGGAAACAAGAGATCTAAAAACTTCTAAGAAGAAAACTAATTGAGCCAAGTCGCAGTCCATGGGCATGTACTTCCTTTTATGTTAATAAACACTCTGAACAGAAACATGGTAAACACATGATGGTGATAAATTATAGGGCGTTGAACAAAGCATTGTTTCCAATCAAATATCAATTACCTTCAAAAGATGCATTTTTTTGCAAAAAATGGGAACAATAATGTTTTCAGTAAATTTGATTTGAAAAGCGATTTTTGGAAAATTGGAATCACCCGAAAAGACAGGTTCAAAAAATCATTTGTGGTTCTGAAAGGGAAATACAAATGGCGTGTCATGCCATTTGGGTTAAAAAACGCCCCATCCAAGTTCTAGAAAAGGATGTAAGACATATTTAAATATCTAAATTTTGTTATTGTATATATTGACGATCTCCTTGTCTTTTTTGTAGATATGAACAAGCATACAATACATTTTCAGAAGGTGTACAACAAGATTTATAGGCATGGATTTTCCCTAAGTAAGAAAAAGATGGAATTTGCAAAAACCAAAATTCTATATCTTGGAGCATGTATTGAAATCACTCTCTGGATTTTCTAATAAAATACTTGATAAGAAACAATTGCAAATATATCTTGGTAGTCTAAACTACATAAGTAATTGCTATGAAAATCAAACAAAAGATGTAAAATGCTTGAAAAAACAACTGAAGATAGAACTACCCTGGAATGAAAAAATGACTAAAGTTTTCCAAATCATGAAACAAAAAATTCAAAAGTTTCCAAGATTGCATTTTCCTGATATGAATTATCCATTTATTTTAGAAACAGATGCATCAAAAGAGGTATGGGAAAGTGTGCTACTCCAAAAAAATTATAACAGAGAACAAATATGTATGTATGCTTCAGGATGATTGAAAGAACCATAATTAAAACATCCATCTTCTCATAAAGAAATCCTAGCAACAAAGAATGGTATTAAAATATTTAGGCTATTTCTCAAGCCTGTACATTTTATTGTTAGAACCGACTTAAAGAACATGAAAGGAATTATTTCAAATCACATATTGCTAGAACAAGGCAATAACAAAGTACTGCGTTGGAGCTTATGGCTTGACATATATGATTTTGTTATAGAATACAAACTAGGAAAATATAACTGCATAGCTGATCTACTTACAAGAGAAGCTCATCCAGCAAAGCATCAAACAAAGGAAATAAATATGTTCGCTAGATCCATAGGATCTTCTAGCATGCCTCCTCATCTGACACCCGAAGGTTTTCATTGGGTTATTGTTTGTAAAAACTATACAATCTATCTTTTTTTTGATTGTATAGCAGGGATAGTCAAATTTGGTCCTTGCTATGAGCATATTTTGCATCATTGGGAAAATAGAGGTAATAAGAGTGAATCTAATATATGGTATTTAAGGAAATCCCCTAAAATGTACCAAGGTGCAATAAAATTTGAACCATATGTAGGCCAAAGATAGATTGTTCTACATGAACCATGGTTTTAGTATAGGGATTTCTGTAATATCAT
>ML809028.1:45793-59425 GCA_009831015.1 Picea engelmannii
GCACGTGACGATGTTTATATTTATTTAATGTTCTGCATTGATACATGTACAAAATCAGGCTCTTGGCCTTCAACCCTTAGGCTCTCTGGCCTAACAATCACATAAGCCCACCAGTTTATATAAATTTGGCTCACCATCCTATAAAACATTTTTACAACTTATTTAGTAAACAAGATTTACAACTGGGCTCGGCCTTGGGGACATTACAATCCCCCTCCCCTTATTTCTGCACTATCCTCAGTGCAACTTTACACAACATCTGCAAGCTTTTCAAAATTTTCAAAAAGATGTGGGTACTCTGCCTGCATAACATCTGCATGCTCCCATGTTGGTCCTCAGGACCGTACCAGGTCCACTGGACCTTTACAAGCTCTATAGCTCGATTCCATAGCTGTTTTATTTTCCTGTCCAATATGTGCATTTGTAGGACACCTTCTGGTTCGACATGAATCACATTCCAGTCGATAACATGATTAGCATCAGGTATATATTTCTTAAGCAATGAAACATGAAATACATTATGTACATTCATAGATTCAGGTAAAGAAAGCATGTATGGAATTGGCCCAATCCTTTCCAGGATTTCAAATGGCCCACAAAATCTTGTTGCCAACTTGGCGCAACTTCCCAGCTTCAGGGAACTCCTGTTAGTTTTCACTTTCAGGAAAACATGATCACCCACTTTGAATTCTCTGTGGGTTCTGTTCTTATCAGCATAACTTTTATGCCTATCCTGGGCAGCTTTAAAATTCTGTTTAATTTTTATTATTTGGTCCTCCATCTCTTTGAGCATCTCTGGCCCAACTACTACTCTGTCAGCTGGATTATCCCAGCTCACTGGAGCGTTGCACTTTCTTCCATAAAGTGCTTCAAATGGGCTCATCTTCAATGATGCATGATACCCATTATTGTAGGCGAATTCTACCAAATGCAGGTAGTCTTCCCATCTTGATGGTTTGTCCATCACATACATTCTCAACATGTCTTCTATTACTCTGTTCACCCTCTCTGTCTGTCCATCAGACTCGGGATGATATGTTGTACTAAAATTCAGATTTGTTCCAAATCATTTGAAAAGTCCTTTCTAGAAATTCGAGGTGAATTTCGGGTCCCTATCAGACACAATCGTTTTAGGAATTCTGTGCAAGCATGCCACTTCTTTTAAGAAGATATTAGCAACATCTACTACCTTGTGAGTGGTTTTCAGTGAAATAAAATGGGCATATTTTGTAAGCTTGTCCACTGCAACCATGATCAAATAATGCTGCTTGCTTGTTCTGGGTAATCCTGTAATAAAATCCATGGTCACCACTTCCCACTTCCACTCAGGAATGGGCAAAGGCTACAGAAACCCCGCTGGGTGCCTATGCTCAACCTTAACTTTCTGGCACTCCATACATCTAGCGATGTATTCAGTGATATCCCTCTTCATACCTGGCCAAAAGTAATGGCTTTTGACTGTTGCCACAGTATTCTGATATCCAGGGTGTCCAACATAAGTCACATTTTGCATTTCTTTTAGAATCACAAGTTTCAATTCTTGGACATTGGGTATATACACTATATTTTTATACATAAGTAATCGATCAGCTTCCAAGGTGTAACTTTCTTTTTTCTGTGGTCTCTCATGTTGCTGCAGCTTTACTACTAAGTCTCTGTACTGCAAATCAACATTTGCAGCTTCCAAAATTCTATCCATGATATCCGTCCTGTACATGCTAATGGTTGTAGCATGTAATTTGTGCACCTTTCTGCTGAGTGCATCAACTACCTTGTTTTCCTTTCCTTTGATATGCTTGATATCAAAGTCGTATTCACACAGAAACTCCAGCCACCTACTTTGTCTAGCATTTAAAGTCAGCTATCCAAACAAATATTTTAGACCGTTATGGTCTGTTCTTAATTCAAATCTCCTTCCCATGAGGTAATGTCTCCATTTCCTTAGAGCGTGGATGATTGCTGCCAGGTCCAAATCGTGAGTGGAATAATTATTTTCATGCTCTTTCATCTTCCTGAACTCATAACAGATTACAAATCCATCTTGGTTGAGAACTCCTCCCAACCCTTCCTTACATGCATCTGTGCACACCACAAAATCCATATTTGGATCTGCAATCCTCAATATTGGAGCGCTGGTTAACAACTGCTTCAATCGCTGGAAACTGTTCTCACACTCTTCAGTCCACTGAAACTTTTTCTCCTTCCTTTGCAAGGAAGTGATAGGATGAGCTATCTTTGAGAACCTTGCTATAAATCTTCTATAATAGCTCGCTAGACCCATAAAGGATCTGACTTCTGCCACATTCCTTAGCGCTGACCATTCTTAGATGGCCTCAACCTTTTTAGGATCCACAACGATCCCTTCTTCTGAAATAATGTGCCCCAAGTAATGGATTTGCCTTTGGTAAAATGAGCATTTGCTCAATTTGGCATACAATTGGTGTCCTCTCAGCACTTGCAGCACCAGTCTCAGGTGTTGTTCATGCTCTTCCTCTGACTTGGAATACACCAAGATGTCATCGAGGAAGACTATGACAAACTTGTCTAAATAGTCCTTGAATACACCATTCATCAAGCACATAAAAATAGTAGGTGCGTTTGACAGTCCAAATGGGACCACTGTGAACTCGTAACGACCACACCTTGTTCTAAAGGAGGTCTTACTGATGTCCTCATCCTTTATTCTTCCCTGGTGATATCCTAATCTGAGATCTATCTTCGAAAATATTTTCGCACCCTTCAACTGATCGAAAAGATCATCGATCATCGGTAGAGGATACTTGTTCTTGACAATTACCTTGTTTAACTGCCGGAAATCAATGCACAACCTCAACGTCCCATCCTTCTTCTTCACGAACAGGACCGGGGCACCCCAAGGTGATACACTAGGGTGAATGTACCCCTTCTTTAGAAGCTCTTCAAGTTGCAATTGCAACTCTTTCAGCTCTGGCGTACTCATTCTATAAGGAGCTTTCAACATCGGGGTTGCTCCAGGCATCAAATTTATAGAAAAGTTGATGTCTCTCTTCAGAGGTAGTCCAGGTACCTCCTGAAATACGTCCTTGAACTCTGTGAGTAACTCATGGTCTCCAATCCTTGAGACTTCATCTCTGGATGCCTCCTCCACATGGGCTGCAAATAATTGATAGCCTTTTCTGTAGCACTTCTTCAGCTGCATGGCTGAGATTTCTCCAACAACCACAACTCTAAGAATCCCTTGGACTTTTTTCTGATTCCCCTCCTCATCCAAGCATGTAAACCTCTTGTTATGACAGTCCAGGAGGGCATGGTGCTAGTCCAACCAATCCATTCCAATTAAACAGTCATAAGAGCCTAAAGGTAGAATATTCAATTCAGCCTTCGTACTCAGTCCTTCCATGTCCACAGGCCATGACTTCACCAACTCAGTGAATTTCCTCTTGGTTCCTGTAGCCAACTATACTAACCAAGAATTTTCATGTTTGCTTCTTGATAAATGCAAACTTCCCACCACCCTAGGATCTACATAACTATGGCTAGCCCCTGAATTGATTAAAATAATGAATGGTCGGTTGTTAATCATATCTTCCACTTCAATCATGTGTGATTGAAATTCAACTTGCTTGTTGTCCAAGGATGTGTATATCCTTGGCATTCTACTCCCATATCCTCCACTGTTTCAACTTGCTTAACATTGCGGATGGTTCTCTCTTTATCTTTTCTGTGTGGGAAGTCTCTGTACCTATGGTTTCCTTTACAACCCCAACACTCCATAGGTGGCGGTCTTTGCATTTGCTCACCCACTTCAGCCTTCCTGGGCTCTCTAAACGATGGCTGTCCCTGAGGACTGTTTCTGAAAAAGGGAGACTTGTTTCCCTTCAACCTCTGCTCTTTCCTGAACTTCTTCTGATCATCCTAGCCCTTCCAAAAAGTAGGCCTTTCTCTTTTCTATTCATACAAGCATTTTTCCCTTCTTATTGTTTCTTCCATATTCTTGGGATCATCATATTGGATCTTGTCACTAATGGAAGGTGGAAGTCCACTCAGATATCTTTGAATCTTGATAGCCTCATCTTTGATGAATGGAACATACTTCAGTAGTTCCAAAAACCTTCGTTCGTATTCATCAATGGTCATGCTGCCTATATTGAGTTCGAAGAACTCCTTCATCTTTCTGTCATAGTATCTTTTAGTCAGGTATTTATTCTCGAAATACCTCTTGAACTCCTTCCAAGTGATATATTTCTCTCTGATGTGTTGCACCTGCACAAACTGATCCCACCACATGGATGCTTTTCCTTTCAATTGATACATCACAATTCTTCCTTCTGCATGAGCAGAATAATTCTGCAGTTGGAAATATTTCCTCATTCCAAACAACTAGGTTTCGTCATCTTCCTCCTTCTTATGTTCTCCATCGAACGTTGGAGGCTTGATCTTGTTCATCTCAACCTTCAATTCATCCACTCCAGATCTTCGGTGTTTTCTGGTAGGGGACGAGCTTGAACTACTGCATGCCTCCCTACTGGAATGCTTTAGGGAGTGACGACGATGTCTGCTGACACTCCTTGATATTCTTTTCCTCACAGGGGTTCTGCGGCTCTCTGTCTTGCTTGATTCACTCTCCTTTTCCAATTTATTTTCTATTCTTTCTAGATTCTTCAACATCCTTAAGTTGAATTGACCCTGCCTATCTCTGAATTTCATGAGCTTTCAGCTATCAGCTCGGCGAGCCTAGGCATCTCTCTGCAATCCTTCAATGATTTTCATTATATGTCCTTCCTTATACAATTCTCTTCCATGCCCATTAGAGTTTGATCCTTCGATTCCCAAGTTGACATCCCTTCCTACCCTTTCGTCCTCTGTTTCGGGGGCAATATGTACCTCTTCCATTTCTATACTTGGTTGTCCTGATACTCGTTGAACTATGTACACACAACGTGCAGTCAACCAAAGTTTGTTAGGACTTAAACCATTAATAAAATCCACAACATTCATTAACCAATGTGAATAAGAAAACGTTTTAAATTTACTAAGTTTTCTGAGCCCCGCTTGACTCTGTAAATTTTCGGGACTTCGGGACTTCAGTTTTTTCGGGTTTTTTTTTTTGTCCATGAGGATCCAATAGTTAAATCCTTGATAGTTCTTATGTCCTTTGAAAATTTCGGGATTTCAGAACTTCGGGTTTTTGGGTCTTCGGTACCCGGGAGTTCACGATGCAGTGATTCCCAACCCCATATCACTCCAACTCCCGAATTCCAAAATTCCGATTTACTTTACTCTCCAGGCCCACAACACAACTGTCGCCCTTAACCATGGTGATATGTGGTACGTTCTAGAGGGTCCATGCCACCTTCGATGATGTCATCGGGTCCCACCATTCTCGCTTGTCTTCTCAACTCACTGGCACGTGGTACACACCCATGTGTCCATGTCCATTCCAAGGCAATCCAACAGTTAGACTTCTCTCAGATCTACGATGCAGATCTTTTCGGTGTTTTGGGGTATCGGGCATAGGGAGTTCATACTTCTCCACCTCTTGAACTTTCGTTTGCCGAAATCGCGAAATTACAGTCTATTCTTCCACTTGATCAAACAATCAAGTTCCTCACTTACGATCTAGATTGTTTCGGAATTTTGGGTTTCGCTATTTTGCGACTTGCGAAAACAGGGTTCTTCCCCTTTGGTTTACCAGGTTTCGAAACGCCGTCCGACAACCATGTGCCCCCCCGATGGACGGTCCCGACGAACTAGAGATTTCACGTATCGCGATTTCCACACTCCTGTGCAACTCGAAAGGGGTTTTAAACCTTGCACACGTTTTCCAGATCTGATGGTCACGAGGGTTCTCCTTTTCCCCGAATAGATCCTATGGCTCCAACACTTCTGGTGTGGATTCCTCTTTCCCTGTGGCCAAATTCCAACTCGGTTGCGGTTTCATAACACCGCTACACCTCCTGAGCTTTGTAATATAGTCAAGTAACTCCTTGACACTCAGAAGCATTCAAAGGTTCGAAATTGGTCCTCCAGACACAATTTCTACTCAAACCCTCGGTCCAAAGACCACTCAACTGGCCCATCTAGGCTCAACGTCAAAACCTTGGCTCTGATACCAAACTATAATGCCCCCGTGCTAGGCCGTCATCCAATCCACTGGCCAGGCAGGCGCTACTTCGCGGAATAACAATCTCATACTTAATTCTATATATAAGACATGCATTTAAGAAAATGAAACACATCTAAACTCAGAGTAACCATAAGAATTACTGCTATTATAAATAATCAATGGATTTAACATTAAATTGTTTACACAGTAGAATACATGATAAATATAATACACATACATGCATAAAAGTAATTAAAACATCATCTGGTACTTATCTTTGAAACGTTGGTAATTCCACCAACTAGGTGCAGGCCTTCCACAAACCTCCCAACCTTAGACCACTCTTCTCATCAAGCTCAGTAGTGGGTCACCCCCAACATGGGACTAAGCTCCACCCCCAAGGCAAGGAATCCTAGGCTAGGCTGAGGTTACAGGGAAAACACACAGTCACAAGGAAGGAATTCTCTCCCAGGAACCACTTATGCCCACTTCCCACAAACTCTCCTTTCCCACATGCCTATTCCACCCCCAGAGTATACACCTTCTCTGTCACCTGGACAATCCTTCAATTACTAACCTCCCTTGCCTTGGGTTTCAGCAACAGACTGGACCGAAAGTCTCTGAGCTCTATGGAAGCTATAGGGTTCCTTCTAGGAGTTCTCTTAGCAGTGACAGGACACTTCCATTTTCTTAATCTGGCAACACGGGATAGAATCACACTCTGGATTCTTAGGGATGCATGACGATTTGTCCATGTAGGGGTCGATTTAGACTCCATGGTTTAGCACAGAGAAGGGGTGTACCAGCTTTCCAGAACAACCATAGGCTTTTTCGCAAAATCAACACTGGCTTCTGGTTCAGGGGATGTACGGTTCATAAGATGCATGAGGTCTCCTGCAGAGGTCAGACTGGTTCACGCTCAGAATGTCGGGTAGAATGGGGGAGGACCCCCAACATGACTCATCTCAGCCATTTTATTTGCATGCACCTAGGTTGACACTTGTCACCCCTGCAACTGCATGCATTCCTTCAGCATGTGTTCTTTCCATTTGGAAGTTGCTTGTCCTTCCAAAAAGAACTTAGGATAAAACATATTATTCACACATCTTTTGGAATAATATTAAAATATTATTTTCAAGGACTTAAGCCCCTAGGCTCAACACTTAACCCCTCTTCCCACCTTCCAGCCCCTAATCCCTTGCCCACTATGTGGAAGCTTAGTCCCCCATCACTCATTCATCATGGTCGGTTTGCACGCGGTGGTGTTTATATTTATTTAATGTTTTGCATTGATACATGTACAAAATCAGGCTCTTGGCCTTCAACCCTTAGGCTCTCTGGCCTAACAATCACATAATCCCACCAGCTTATATAAACTTGGCTCACCAGCCTATAAAAAATTTTTACAACTCATTTTGTAAACAAGATTTACAACTGGGATCGGCCTTGGGGACATTACATAAAGTATGTAGGGAATATTTGGTTTACTTTTTAGTGTCATGAAATCTACCAAGAACAATGGAGTGGATGGTTATATATTTTCATGTACAAGTACTGCCCCAGAACAAAAGAATTTATTGATGTTAGCCCTAGAGATTTTATCTTTTGGCTAAGGTCAGAATTGGAGGAGGCCACTAAATCAAATGCCCGGTTCTACTTTGGAATCATGTATTATGGAAGTATTCTATAATTACAATATCATAGTCCTCCTGATCTACGTCATTTAAACATAAAAAGTATTTTTTTGGGATTGAATTGTAATCTTGAAAATGAACGTGTGCCAACAATGATGGGATCTCCATTTTACAGGTCATTTAACAGTCTTCCCCCTATGGCCGCAACACATGCATATCCATCATTGGGAATATATTATTCATCAAATTAAAGGAATCATAGTGGTCCAACCCACTTATACTCGTGTCTTACTGACCGACAATGGTGTTAGTTGGGTTTCGTGGGTTCATGATACAAACCTCCACTTTGTAATATTTTATGTAATAAATATTTTCATGGGATTCAACTAAATCATCCACAGTGTATCTATAATTTGTGTCGTTTGTAAAGGTATGATGGGTCCCCTTATGTCTGCAGTACTCTTACGGGATGATATAACAACTGCAGTACCAACTTCCCCATATGTTGTAAAGGACATGGATTCCTTTTCGTATATCTACTTTTGACCGACACTCATTAGTTCACCTCCACCAGAAACCTATTGTAATTGTTATAAATAAAGGGATTCAAGAATCATTTGAGGAATCAAGTATGAGAGTGAGGGTTTGTATGTCTATCTGAGCTCTGGGTATCTTCTTTGCTTTCACCCTATGCGAACTTGCAAATGAAAACCAGGGATCTCAAGCGTATGTATTTGTGTATGGATATAGGTCAATCTTTTTGTGTGTATCTATGTCTTTGTCTATGTCTATGTTAATATCTATGTTGGTATTAGAAAACACATATTATATTTTATCTAATATTACCCCCCTACCCCACCCTCATATAATATTAGAGAAAACATATTATGATGGTGGGAAGGGGCGTAATATTAGAGAAAACATATTAGGAGGGTCATAATTTTAGAGAAAACATATTATGTTTTCTCTAATATTGTTGAGGGGGGGGGGAGGGGTAGTATTAGAGAAAACATTTTATGTTTTCTCTAATATTACCCCCTTCCCCCATCCCCACTCCCCTACCCTAATATAAGGGTGGGGGAGGAGGGTAATATTATAAAAAACACATTATGTTTTCTCTAATATTACTCCCCTCCCCTACGCCCATATGAGGGTGGGGTAGGGGGACAATATTAGAGAAAACATATTATGTTTTCTCTAATTTTGAAAATAAATTTTGATAATTTATTTATGAAAGGTTTAGAGTGAAAGTGATGAGTATCTTTGGTGTTTGAATTTTAAGTAAGTTGTAAGTTTGTGGTTAACAAGAGCATGCTTCATTGTATCATAATATTGATCCATATTATTTTCGGCATGAAATGAGAGTGGAGATATAATAAATAAATGTACAGAGATATATCAGATATCCAATAATATAACATAGATATATCATAGATATAATCTTAAACATAGAGATAAAATAATACACAATTTCTATTAAATGAGTGAAATGTACAAAATTGTAGAAATACAGAGTGAAAGATTCACTATAATGGTGGCGACTTATCTTTAAGAAGAGATGTGAGGACTACTCACATTCGAAAGAAGATGATTTTACAATGAGGCTCCAAAGGCCTTTTCATCATAAAGAAAATCCAAAACACTAACCCCGGAAGATGAAAGACCAACAGTTTCGTGGACCCTGTTTTGGGTAGTTTGGTGTATCAACTTCTCGGGGGCGTAACTTTGGCATACGATCTCCATTTGGGGCGAACGATAGCTCATTGGAAAGGTATCGACGAAGAGATTCATTTTGGGGTTCAATCAAAGACCTTGGTTATCAATGAGGTGATCGATTGTGAAAAAACATTTTTTAGGCCCTCAAAATGGCCCCAGAAGTTTAGGAACCGAAAAACTACTAAAAATAGTAGGTTGTCAGAAAACTATTTTGAGCCAGTTGGAATAGGTGGGTGGCCACCGATATCCACCTCAATCAAATATAAGTGGGTATATATAGATGATTTTTACATATACAATGTGAAAATGAATTTTTTTGTTTAAGATAAATTCATTTTTATATATTATTTGGAATTAATTAATAATAACAATAATATATATATATATATATATATATATATATATATATAAGGATTTAATATAAAAAAACACCAATTCACACGAGTTTTTTGAAAACATTTTTCTTTTGTTTTTTAAGTCAAGGTTTCTCATGAAAATGGACCACTGGAGAGATGTTTTATTTATTATTATTATTATTTATTTTTTGTACTTTGGTGCACTTTAATAGAACATGTATTGGTATATTTCAAAATATTATTTAAAAATTGTCAGTCATTTAGCAAAAACCCTTGTGATGCTACCCTCTATTGAACCACATAGATATGTAGCTAGATCACATGCACTCACATTTAAAAAAAAAGTATTGGTAGGTTAATTTTTTTTTATTACTTATAAAAAGCTTGTTGATGTGTCCAATAGAAATAAATGTGTTAGCATGTAACACTTAGTTTGGTGTTTTTTTCTATTTAATCACACTGGTGCTTAACCATACCATATGCATTGAATGAGACTAAGAAATTTTATAGAAAACATCAATAGGTTAAAATATTTTTAAAAATGTGTGATCCCTCCTCTAGACATAAATGCACTGATGTTTAACACTTATATGCACATTGATCTAGGTGGATATGGGTGGCCAACCAACTCTTACATTGACTCACAATGGTTCTATGTCTTTACAGTTCTACTACAGTTTTGCAAGTCTTGAACTTCAAATGCATTTTTAGGGTGTTTCCTATGCATTTTTGGTAGTTGACATTGGACACATAAAGCATAGAATAAACTTTGTAATAGTCAAAGAAACACCCCAACCAAATTTTGTATGTGAAAGTTTTGTCCTTGGGAAGTTGACATATCAACTAGGTTCCTCAAGGTCCACGTTCCTTTTGTTTCCTTATCTCCTAGAGTTATGATTTTTGCCTCTTAGGGTTTTATACTTTATGTTAAAAGGAAACATTAATGCTTTGTAGTGGTCTTATTTTGAATGAGAATAACCAACACATCTCTCTTCAAAGATAAGATACCACCATTATGTCCAATTGTATTGCTTTGCGTATTGCAATGTTTTTCTATTTCATTCATTAATAGAATTTGGGTTTCACCGTATTGTTATTTTATATGCAATAGATCCATGTGATTTTGTATATATTTACATATGCATTTCATTCTTCACATAACCCATATAAGTGGTATTAGAGAAATGTGTCTTTCTTGTTTTTCCATGCAAGTCCCCGATGAGATCAAGGAATATGGAGTTAGGCCTTGAACTAATTGAAATTGGTAGAAGACCACCCTTGTCATCCCATGTGGCCTCCTATGGTGGGTGAAAGGAAAGATGATGGAGAAAGAGATCCTATGAAGCTATTACTTAAGGAAGCCCTGATGCGGCGAATGAATGAAATGATGGATAATTTTACCTATGTAATACCCATGTTTCCCCCAGTTTGTAAATATAACTATAAGTGGACAAGAGACTATGATGGAATAAATATGGGTGAATGTTTTATTTGATGAACCTTTGTATAAAAGGGTCAATGTATGAATTTTGTTTTATTAATAGAATTTGAATTTGAATTTGTGTTGCACAACAACTGAAAGGGGGGAAGTTTTCCAAGATAGACCATGGATGCTATGAGAGAGATGGTGAGGGGAAACCAAGTATGGTTGAGATGAACCTCACTATACCAATAACTATTGGGTGTAATTTATCAACATTCCTCTAACCCAAAAATGAATTACCAGTCAGGATGGTAGCTGGAAGGCCATCCTTAAGAGTTAATGAGGAGATAGGCCAGGGTACCCATTTGTAAGGCTTCTAGGCATGACCATGAATTGGTATTCAGACCCATGAAAACTTGTTGAGGAAGGCATGAAATGAGGCAATTTGGGGACAAAGACAAATCTGCTAGATAGGAGAGTAGAGAAAAGCACTCTCCAAAGAAGAGTAGCGAAGATACTTCGACTATGAAGTGGAAATAAATGATGAGTAGTAAGATCGTTTTGGATGAGAGAATCCATGAGTAGGGTTTGGATACAAGATGATAAATGAGGTTGAGGAGTGACTGAGGAAATATTCATGTAGACCTCCTTGCTTGGAGCAGAGAAAAACAGACACCCAATTTTTGTGGGAGAAGGATAGTAACCTTTGTCCTTGACTGTTGTGGAGCAAAGAGAAAGAATCTCTCTCAAAGAATCATGGTATAGCTTGGGGGTGGCCAATGGTAAATACGTTAGGGGTGATTGTGCGTATGGTTGTGAGGAAACATGCACCCCTTTCAACAGTTTCTTCACAGTTTCCAGTTTTGATAAGTATGTTCATACTTTGTGTATTATATTGAATGTGATGATGAAATATATGAGTTTATGATTCCGTCTTTTAGTATCAGAACAATTATTAGAAAAGATTTGTGATTTCTATAAACTGGTGTATCTAGATGATATTTCATTTTATCTCAGTTTTTCTCCTAGATAGTCATGAGATGTGAATCCACAGGAGAGAGGGGGTATGAATGACCGAAACACCTAAGCCCCTCCAACCCTGTGAAGTTTACCTTAGAGGGAATGTTAAGTTCGAATTATGTGGGAGAAGGGAATTTTCCCCTTAGACCATTCACCCATTTGACCTAGGGACTGTTCCCAGGTCATTAACCCAGTTACTGCTAAAGGAGTAGTGCTTAGTTCCTAGAATTTCCAAAGTACTGATGTGACTGGGTTTGGGAACCCTGTGCTAGCCCAAAAGAGTCGAACTCTTTCAGCTTCAGGACTTCAGGACTTGTGACTCCACAATCCTTGAAAGTATCCAAATCCTTGAGTCATGAATCAATGAGGACCGTCGATCTAGGGATCTCGTTTGGATCTCTCTCATCCGTCAGATTTGAAATAGGAAGGGAAACATTAAGTGCTTCAGAGAAGTCTTACTTCGGGAGATTTGGAATGATCTAGCGCTGAAAATCCCAAACACTGGAGTCACAAAGTAAATCTAGATCGTTGAACTAGAGGGACACGTTTCCATAGATCCATGGTTATCCAAGACTTAGGGTATTCGACAATTTCGAAATGCATGAGTTTTCCCCGGTGATCGGCAAGCTAGAGTGAATCCTGGCCATAGATGCTAGGTACACATGGAAATAGATCTGACCTAGTCTAGAGGGAAGTAACCAGTACCGTTGGATGAATAGGTACGTGGAGAACGATTCCATGGTCTGGAGACTTTGTACTCTAGAGGAATTTGGCCAAGGGTTTTTGAGGAGTGAGAACCACTGAATTCGTGAACGCCAGAGTAAATATTGACCATTGGTTGAAGATGACATGCGACACAAGATCCAAGAGTTCGAATATTTAGGTATTCGAGGGATGTGCATCAAGAGGATTCGACAAGTGCCGAAGCTCGGAGCCACAAAGAGATGAGAACTATATATCTATGGATCTATGTGGAATCTTGAGGACCGAGCAATTATCAGTCTATGATGACATGGCTCGCTGATGTCATCCCAAGTGACGTGGACCTGCTTTACGCATGCCACGTTTCACCCAGGTTTGGATGACTCATGTACCCATTGTTCCTATTATAGCATGACACATTTTACCCCCTATCGAGGACACATGTCACCCCTTGACCCTCACCATATGTCAATTTCAAGTTTGTGGCCACCTAGCCTACATGGCTGGTGACGTGTCCGGGACTCCGGGAGTTTGGATAGCTTCGAGATTTTGGAAGATGAGGGGCATGGTATGGTTTAGGAATTCCCAACACAAATATCTGAATTCGGATCATCGACGGGCCAAGGCCATGTGGAGAGATATCAGGAGTTCGAGAGTTTGGGCATAGTATGGTAAAAGGAAACATCCAATGAGGAT
>ML809028.1:61284-83778 GCA_009831015.1 Picea engelmannii
AAAAATCCAAGTCCACCTGATATACAAAAGCATGGTCTTTAAAGTGGCCACACTAGGAGGATCACCTCAAATAAGGCCCAACATGGAGCCAAGATAAATTCAATGGAATATTCCTCTGGTGAGGACACTGACAACTCCAAGGAATCTTCTAGTGGTAAAACTAATTCCCATTCTTAGACAAGAGGAAATAAGAGGAAACATTCCAAGAGTCATGAACCTGAAGAATTCATGAAATCCAAACCACCCACCTTTGATGGAGATATTAAGAAGGGGCGCGAAGTAGAAATTTGGCTACTCGGTTTGAAGAAGTACTTTAGAGTCCATGACTACTCTGAAAACTTAAAGGATCAGATAACCATTTTCAATCTGAATGGGAAATATTCCATTTGGTGGGAGGACCTTAGGAATGTGAAATGAGTCCATGAGAAGGACTTTTCAAGGAAACAATTCGAGAAATACTTCAAGAAGAAGTACCTGCTAGAGAAGTACTTTGATGGGAAGACCAAGGAGTTCTATGAACTCAAGCTGGGACAACTAACCATAGATGAGTATATCAACAAATTTCTCAAGCTGATGAGGTGTGTTCCCTACGTAAAGGATGAAAAGGTAAAGATGCAATGCTTTATTAGTGGCTTACCTCAGTCCTACAGAGAAAAAAAATATTTTGATGAGCCAAAGACCTTAGAAAATACCATTCTAAAAGTAGGGTATTGATATGAGCAATTCAAGAGGAAGACAAACCCTGTGAATAATGGAAGAAGAAAAACAATTCGAAATTCAAGAACAAGGGGTTTAAACCCTCGAAATTTAAGAACCCTAGTAAGATCTCTAGGATGAGCCTTCCTTCCAGAAGTGTGTATCAGCAAAATTTTCCATCCTAGAATGGAAATAAACCATTTAGAGCAGCTCCAAGAAAGACTGATAACACGAAGAGAGAAACCTTGAAATGTTTGGGTTGTGGAGAGGAACCTCTGCTAAGGGACAATCCACATAGGAAAAAAAACCGTCTATAACGTCCAAGAGGCTACCACAGTCAATGGTGTGGGTACAACTAGCCACTGGAACCAAAAGAAAAGTAACAAAGGTCATACCGACATGCCAATTGGTCATGATTGGGTTACCCACCCAAGCAAACCTAAACATACTTCCTCTAGGATCTTATGAACTGTTGATTGGCATGGACTGGTTGGATGCCCATAAAACCAAGTTGGACTATTACAGTAAAACTTTGGAGTGTGAAAATGAAGAAGGAAAGAGGGTAACCCTACAAGGGATTCAAAATCCTGTCTCAATGAGACAAATATCAACCCTCCAAGTGAAGAAGTATTACATAAAGGGATGTCCCTTATATGAAATACATGTACTGAAATCTATTGAGAATGACAAACCTAGCCTAGAGAACCATCCCATATTAAAAGAATATAAATATGTATTCCCAGAAGAGGTACCAGGTCTACCTCTAAGAAGGGATATTTAGTTTTCAATAGAACTTGTACTAGGAGTAGTGCCAATGTCTAGAAAACCCTATAAGATGAGTACACCAGAGATAGTTGAGCTCAAACTACAACTAAAGGAGATGTGGGATAAAGGCTACATACGGCCTAGTGTGTCTCCATGGGGAGCACCAACCTTGTTTGTGAAAAATAAAGATGGCACACTCAGACTATGCATAGGTTATAGACAACTCAATAAGATGACCATCAAGAATAAGTATCACTTGCCAATGATTTATGACTTGTTTGACCAATTAAGGGGTGCTACAATATTCTCCAAGATTGACTTGAGGTATGGATAAAATCAGGTCCAAATTAAACATGAAGATATCCACAAGACAACCTTTAGGACAAGATATGGTCACTGTGAATTTGTGGTGGTTCCATTTGGGCTTACCAATACACCAACCACTTTTTTGTTCTTAATGAATAACGTATTCATAAAGTTCTTGGATATGTTTGTATTGGTTTCCATTGATGATATCCTAATATATTCCAAGAATATATAAGAGCACGAGGAACATCTCAAGCTAGTACTCTAGGTACTAAGAGAACATCATCTCTATGCGAAGCTTAGTAAATGTGTCTTTTTCCAGAAACAAGTCCACTACCTAGGCCATGTTATTTCCGAGGAAAGATTGGCAATTGACCCTAAAAATATTAAATCCATCATGGATTGGCGTACCCCAAAGGATGTATCTGATATCATATCCTTTACCGGCCTGGAAGGATACTATAGGAGATTCATAAAAGGATTCTCCAAGATTGGTTGCCCAATCACCTGCCTTCAGAAAAAGGGGGTTAGATTCATTTGGACATCAGAATGTGAAGAAATATTTCAAGAGATGAAATGCCTTCTAACCAATGTGCCCGTACTAAATATTCTTGATCCAAACAAATACTTCCTTGTGTGTACAGATGTCTGCAGGGAAGGGCTCGAAGAAGTCCTTATGCAAGAAGGACATGTGATTTGCTACGAATCCAAAAAATTGAATGAGCATGAAGTCAATTAAGTGACCCATGATATGGAATTGGTTTCCATAGTGCATGCTTTAAAAATGTGGAGGCATTACTTCTTAGGTAGAATATTTGTACTTATGACAGACCATAGTGGGTCGAGGTATTTGTTTGACCAACCAAAACTCAATGTGAGACAAGCTAGGTGGATGGCTCTCCTTAGTGAGTTTGATTTTGAAATCAAACATATCAAAGGAAATGAGAACAGGGTGGCCAATTCCCTTAGTATAAGTATGGAAGTAGTTCACTTGGCAACTGTAAGCGCCAGTGAATCAGACATTAAAGAGAGGGTCAAAAATACACAAGAAATAGATGCATTTTTCAAGACCATGACATCATACCTAAAGAAAGATCCCACAAGGTTGAAGTATGAAGGTTATGAGATGCTTAATGAAGGCCTGTTTACCTACAAGGGAAGATTGTATGTTCCAAGTTGTGACGACTTGAAGAGGTTCATAATGGATGAACTACACAAGAGACCATATATTGGTCATCTTGGTTATCATAAAATGATCACAACCACTAAGAAACTATTCTATTGGCCTGGAATGAAAAAGAACATAGTTGATTACTTAGGTAAGTGTCTAGAATGTCAAAAAATCAAGGAAGAGCACCGACACCCAACAGGGTTGTTGCAACCCCTACAAATTCCCGAATGAAAATGGGAAACCATCTCCATGGATTTCATCACAGGATTACCAACATCAACCAAACAAAACCATGCCATTATAGTAGTTGTAGACAAATTGAGAAAAGATGCTCACTTCATACTTGTCAAGTAAACTTGAAAGGCAATAGATATTTCCAGCATCTTCATGAAAGAGATATTCAGAATGCATGGCATGCATAAGGATATTATATTCGACAGAGATACAAAGTTTACTTCAAACTTTTGGAAATCTCAGTTTGTTGGTTTTGAAACAAAATTACTCTTTAGTACATCCTATCACCCTCAAACGGATGGACAAATAGATAGGTTAAAACAAGTATTAGAAGACATGTTGAGGATGCATGTAATGTATCAACCCAAGAAATGGGAAGACTACCTACCACTGGTAGAATTTTCTTACAACAATGGCTATGAAGAGTCATTCAAAATGAGTCCATTTGAATCCCTCTATGGAAGGAAATGCAACATTCCAATTAGATGGAACAACCCAGTAGACAAAGTTACAATCGGGCCAGATATGCTAAAGGAAATGGAACAAAAAGTGATTCAGATTAGGCAAAATCTGAAGATAGCCCAGGATAGACAAAAGAGCTATGCATACTTGAAAAGGACTCCTAGAGAGTTCAAAGCAGGGGATCATGTGTATCTCCAATTTAGACCTAGGAGAATCTCCTTGAGGATGGGATCTTGTGCCAAGCTAGCACCTCTATATTGTGGACCCTTTGAAGTTTTGGATAGAGTGGGACTAGTAGCCTAGTGGCTAGCACTCCCTCCCACAGTAAAGGAACATAATGTTTTCCATGTTTCTTTATTTAAGAAGTATGTACATGATTATAATCATATTATGGACTGGTTTGTGATTCAGGTGGAACCCGAGAGAGAATTCCTACCAGAACCTCAATGCATAATAAAAAGGAAGGAAACCCCATTCAGGAACAAAACCATTGCACAAGTCAAGTTCCAGTGGAAACACTTTGGCCCAAATGAGGTTACATGGGAAATGGAGGATTCCATGAGACATGCATATCCATTTTAGTTTGCTTCTGTACATACAGAGCATGTCGATAGGTAGAACATCGAGGACGATGTTCCTTTAAGGGGGAGGGGATTGTAATAACCCTTCTTCCCCCAGTTTTTAAATATAAATATAACTGGTCAAGAGAGTATGACAAACTAAATATGTGTGAATGTTTTATTTGATGAACCTTTGTATAAAAGGGTCAATGTATGAATTTTCTATTATTAATAGAATTTGAATTTGAATATGTGTTGCACAACTGCTGAAAGGGGGGAAGTTTTCCAAGATAGGACATGGATTCTATGAGAGAGATGGTGAAGGGAAACTAAGTATGGTTGAGATGACCCTCACCACATCAGTACCTACTGGGTGTAATTTCTCAACATTCCTCTGACCCAAAAATGAATTACCAGTCAAGCTGGTAGCTAGAAGGCCATCCTCAAGAGTTAATGAGGAGATGTGGTAGGGTATCCATCTGTAAGGATTCCAGACCGTACCACGAATTGGGATTCATAACCACACAACCTTTCTAAGGAAAGAAATAAATGAGGTGATTTGAGGACAGAGACAGATCTACAAGATATGAGAGTAGAGAAAAACACTCTCCAGAGAAGAGTAGCTCATATACTTCGACTCTGAAGTGGAAAGAAATTTTGGGCAATAAAATCGTTTTGGATGAAAGAAGCCATGGGAAGGGTTTGGATACAAGATGATAAACAAGGCTGATGAGTTACTAAGGAAATACTCATGCAAACCTCCTTGCTTGGAGAAGAGAAAACTAGACACCCGATTCCTGTGGAAGAAGGAGACATCATCCCGAGTGACGTGGACCCTCTTTACGAATGCCACTTGTCACCCAGTTTTGGATGATTACCGTACCCATTGTGCCTATTAGAGAATGAGATGGGTCACCCCTACCGAGGACACATGTCATCCCTTGACCCTCGCCATGTGTCAATTTATGGTTAGTGGTTTCCTAGCCTACATGGTTGGTGACATGTCCGAGACTCCGAGAGTTTGGATAGCTTTGGGAGTTAGGAATATGAGGGGCATGGTACAGTTTAGGAACGTCCAATGAAAATCTCCAAACACTGATCATCGATGGGCCAAGGCCACGTGGCGATATATCGAGAGTTCAAGAGTTTGGGCATAGTATGGTAAAAAGAAACATCCAACGAGAATCAGTGAATGCTGAAGGGATAGGGGCACATGGCGATATTAATGGACTTCGGGGATTAGGATATAGGAATGTTCAACACCGAACACCGAAGCTCTTTTAACCATAGATATTGGTGGAGGGTGTGGACCGTTGATCCCCTATGGTGTTCGACGATCTAAGATTTAGACAACACTTTTGGGAACTCCCGAACTCTGGGAACTTTCGAAGTGTCGAAACTTTGCTAATGCAGGTTCTTTGGTCTCGATTTTTAGACCGAGTTCACGAGGAAGACCCCGTGAGCTGGTTCAAGTGAAAAATAATATATGGAAGATTTGTGGGAGTTGTTTAAGAGGGTTTTTCTTAATCAAGGGACCAAATATGAACCAGGGAAAGGAAAAAACATTGATGCCCCACCCCTAGAAAGGCTATTTATGGGTTGGGTGTGTTACAACCTAGATCCTTCGATGATTCCTAATTACAATGGAGGAACCTTCAACAAGTAGTCACTTTGGAGGTAAATCATCCTTCATGGTACAAGTTAACTTTGAAATTTGTTTATTCAAAATCCAAATAGATGTAGGTGCTTTGGAGAAATGGTTAAGTTATCTATAGGGTTATTACTCTGTTCAATTTTTTTCTGATAGTATGAAGATCAAATTCACACTCCTTAACTCCCTTCCCATGTCAAATATTGGTGGAAAATTTACTAGGTGCAACATGCCATAGACAAGCTTGCAACATTTAAGACAAAACCCACTTGGGTGGCTTTTGTTGATGCCATTAAGGAGGAATTCGACCATGTTGAAAACTATGATGACTAGTACATAAGATGGAAAACTTTGTGCCAAGGGAAAGACTAGATGGTGCTAGTGTAAAAAAATATACTTCATACCTTGAGCTCAAAGTTGGGTATTAGAGACTCCAAATGACAGTTGGTTTTAAAATATTGCAATGGTCTACACAGGTACATCCAAATAGATATGTAGTTCACTAGTAAATTTGGGTCATTTTGCAATGACTCTTTCGACGCTCTTGCGACATTATGTCGTGGAGATTTTGATGAATATTGGGTCTCCCAAATTTCACTTCATTCACCGTGGAAAGTGTGATGAACTTGGAAAATGTCACAAGAGAGAAAACCCAAGGAAGTCATCGCAAACGAGATGACAAACGGAGGATGGTGTAATGTGATATGTCCTATTGTTGACAATGAAGTCAGTGTCTAACAGAGGTAGTTCCTTAGGTAACCATTGTTTCACTAGATGATTATACTTGAGTGGCACCTCTTTGTCTCATATGCTCTCATCATCATAACAACACGATCCTCCTTCGGCAAGAAAAAATTCCATGTGTCTACGGAATTTTCTTCTGACTTTTTCACCTTTGGTCCTTGTTTGTGTATCATATCTACTAGATGAAATCACATTTCCCTCTATTTGACCTAATTTTTACTCACTTGATGAAGGAATATCTGACAAGTACCTCTTTGGTTGTACCTTCATTTTCATGTGCACATGTTGTTAGTGAGTAGTCCATCCTCATCCTAGTTCCAATTTTTGAATTTTTTTTTCTATATTCAAAGTTCTAAATATTTTTTTTATATCTTTAGTTTTGGATGCACAATTAGAGGGTGCAATTACCTAAATTAGTAGGGACACTCATGCATGCAGTGGATTCCCAGCTTAGTGAAGGGTATGAATATCTAGGTGGGTGCACCTTAATTTGACTTGCTTATCCATGCAAGCAATATGCAGTATGGTTAGATTTCACACTACAATTTTTTTTCCATGCATTTATATTCATTGTACCTCTCTTATTACTACTTTACAAATTTCCCTCTAACTTCATCCCATGTAAGTGTTAAGCATAGATGATGTTGGAAGACTATGATATTTGGTATTCTATGGAGATGGTAGAGACTACCAATCATTTGTTGTTAGTAGAACATAAAATGAAGATGGCCAAGAATTAGGGGTAACACCCCTAATTCCATGGATTCAAACAAAAATTTTCATTAAAACTATGCTTGTTGTACATGCAATATTGTAGAGGAAAATGTCATTACCTTTTCATATGGAACAAAATGGACCTTGAAGAACAATCATTTGTACTAGACATGCTTACTCAAGTTGAGGAAGTGCTCATAGAAAGAGTGAATGCAATAATGCAAGTAACCCACACAAATGGTGGACAATACACATATAGTATTCACACTATCAATTTCTCATAGGACATGAGTACAATTGTCAATTACTTGCCTCGCCAAATTGAGGACTTGGACATCTTGCTTGTGAGAAGGAACAACTCTTACCAAATATATTATGATTTTTTTGTTAGTAGATATCACGTTATGGAAAGTTTGAACTATAAGTTAGAACATGATTATTATTATAAGGATTTCCAACTAGCCTAACCACAATTTCTTATTTTCCTATTGAACTTACAAACATACCTCCCACAATTCACCTTGTCACAAGTAATATTCAAGAACCACAAAACAACCACATATAAATTCATGAGGGATACAATGCATCTATTAACCCACAAGACTAGAAACCATTATATTTTGTAGACATGCTCCCAAATGCATGTAGATAGGTAGAAGAAATAAGGATCTACTTGCAATCTGTAGATTACATATCCACTAATTCCATTGAATATTGACCACTTGTTGGTTTTTAACCTATATTCAATGAATACAACACAAAGAGACTCTTTTCTATGGTCTTCTAATGAAATATTTGGAAGAAATTGATATATTTAGATCAGATTATTTTTTGGATCAGCTAGGTAGGGGGAGTTATGTCAATATTCACAAGTGAAAGTATTAGAATCGAATGCAACCAAAGAGAAACCCAATCTTGAAATACAATAGTGACAAGTGCACAATACACTATAGAGAGAGAAAAATACCCAACCACAAATTCTCCACTTAAGAGATGTACAAATGCTCATAAAATAATGACCTTTGTCGGTAATGACCTTTGTCGGTCATGACCTTATATAAATAATTCCATTTGGTGTTTTTTGCACTAAGTGTAAATAAAAATGTTGGAGAATTATAAGATGTAAGTTAGGTATGATCTATTTGTTACCTCTTTATTCTCTTTTATTTTAATGGTATCCATATTTTGTATTGATCAAATGAGGAATTACCTCGGAACTGATGCCATTCGACACAGACTCAATCCTAAGGCCAACTAAGGAGAAAAAAAAGCACACGCTAATTAATCTAGGAGTCAAGCATGCAAACAAACCTTCTCACAAAGAAGCACTAGTTGGTTATGGAATCCAACATCAGAGGATCGATACAACTAGTGAGGGCATTAGAGGTGGAATTATCATGAGGTGACATGAATGAAGACATGAGGTGATGATGTTAAAATGAACCATCAAAGGAAGTGATGATGGTGAGGTGATATTATAAATATTTGGGAAAGGAACCATTGAAGGCACTAATATTAATTGTAAGGTGACATTAGTGAGAACATGTGTCATTGATTCTAGAAAGGCACCGTTGAAGGCATGAGGTGAATATGTTAGCATGGGGATGGAAAATGAACATAAGGAAATAACGTTAATTAAGCACCATCGAAGGTAGGAGGAGAGCATTGAGAAGAAGGGAATTTCATGGAAATGAAGGTGACCTTATAGCTATAGGATACAAGATGAAACTACCAAATATAACCTCTTAGGGAAGATAGCAAGGGAGTGGTGACTAGTCTCAAGTAAGGAATTCCATCTTGAATTCATCCCTACTCAAGACAATCATCTAAAGGGAGGCAATAAAAGATGAACGAATAGAGGAAATAGGTGGTCAATAAGAGAAAAAATAAGACAAGGAAGAGAGGAAAACCTTTCCCTAGGCATCTTAAGGATAAGGTAAATAAGAGACATGAATAATAAAGGTATGATAGGCTATGATTAGGGGAATAGAAAAATGGAAGGGGGGAATAAAACAAGGAGAGTAGGTGTTACCCTAAGGATATCAAGGTGATAATGGAGGAGAAAGAGAGGGGTAGGATGTGTAGACCCTGTGATAAGGATTCTAATGATATTTCCCTCAAATATACAATAGGTTTGTAGGATGTGTAGAATAGATGCAATCACCATTCAGGTTGTTGTTGAGATCTTCAAATTCAAGAACTAGCCTAAATTCTTGTTTTTTCTCAAATTGTTTGATTCATGTGTCTATATTAGTGTCTTAATTAACCTTTATAAACTTATTGTATTCATCTCAAATACAATTGACCCAATTGTAGTTCAAAGAACTAGAGTGATTGCAAGAAAAGTAAGAGACAACAATCGTTTACATGATCGAGGTTCCTATTCATGCCCCTCTTGCCTCTAGCTTGAGAAGGTTATACAATTCATTGCAATAATTTTTTTTTTTGTTAATATCTAAGTACTCAATAACCTTCAGTGGACCAAAAGAAAAAATGATTCAAAAATCCATCCTCTCCTCTTTTTAAGAAAAAATGATTCAAATATATCCTCTCCTCTTTTTAGTCCTTGCAAAGCAAGGACCATAGTAATCACCTCATGCGAATAATTCATATGTATAGAACATGTAACAAAAAAATATTTAAGTTATGGTAAATCCATAGAATTTTGTAATTTCCGCCATATTAATTTTTTCTTGAGTTGTACAAATAGTGTAGTTGTAAAAGGTTAACTAAAGTTCATAATCCATATATCATATTCTTACAAGAACTAATGACATATGGAGAAAAGGTAGTTCAATATTTATCCATCCTTTTAATGGGGTGGGAATTTAGTTTCATAGATGCTATAAGAAGATCTATATAGAATGTAACCAGTTGGAAATTAGGATTACTCTCCTATTATTACTCTTGGGAATTTTTTACTGGGGACCTATATTTTCTCTCTAGACCTTTGGAAGGAAATTAATTTCTTGAATATTTATGCCCCCTAATCCAATAGGCTAGAATTCTAGGAAAGTTTCTTCAACTATACATTTGTACAAAAGGGATTGGTGATAGTTGGAGGTGACATGAACTTCTCTCTAGGTGTTTTAGAGGTTTTGGGGCCATTGGATCAGGTTGATAATTTGATAGGTTTTGTCATAAGCAAATTGGAAAGGGTGGTATTGTTGAATATTAAACCAAAAAAGCATAACTCGACATAGAGAAATTGAAGGATATTCAAGGTAAGAATATCTAAGTCTCTGAATTGTTTCTTAGTATCGAAATATTTCATAGATGAGGCTATTTGTATTCACTAATGTGTCTCATAGGTGGGATCCTAATCACAACTGAATAATTTTTTAAGTGGCCCTTCCCCAAGGGAAGCCACCAAACCATTTCAAGATGAACCATTAATGGATAAAGGATGATTTTTTTTTAATAAAATCAAATATTCTTGGAATCCCTTTGATGAATCCATAAATGAATCATCTCCCATCCAATTCCATCAATATTTAAAAATTTCAAAGCTGGTATCAATCAAATGGTCCAAGGAAAATGAAAAGAGAAGGATTATAGGAAATTAAAAGAGGTAGAGGATATTCTATCCTCAAGATACAATAAGCAAGGTTTTGGGTTTTTATAGAAATCCAAAAGTCTCAGTTAAATCCACTTGAGCACAAAAAGAAACAAAATCTTCTAGATAGAGTTCAAGAGAATGGAGATTGAAAAGAAGGATACTTTGGCTTCAAGTAGGCAATAAAAACACCAACTTTTTCATAGATTTGCCAATTATATTAAAAATGTTAAGTTTTTTTAGAATATAGAGAAAGAAAATGGAGGATAGGCAATAAACTTCCCTAAAATAACAAATGAAGGGATAAAGTACATCTGATCTGTTTTCAAAGATGATTCTCATGCAAACATTGTAACTATAATCAAATTATCAAGATAATTTACTATCTTCATCAATCTAGAGGATAATCAATCCTTTTGTATCAATCCCTTTGTGGGACAATGGAATCTTACTACTTTATTAGATACATAGTCAATACTAAGGCCAAATAAGGATAAAAAAACAACACATGCTAATTAATCTAGGAATCAATCATGCAAACAAACCTTCTCACAAAGACGCACTAGTTTGTGATGGAATCCAACATCGTATGATCAATGCACGAAGGGGATGAGTTTTGGTAGGTGGGAAAGTTACGTTGACAACCTGCTTAATGAATTAACACCCTAGTGCAAGCTACCTCATCGAGTAGTGGGAAACCATCCAAGGAGTCTGAGTGAGTCTAGCCAACATTGATCCTAGGTACAATACCACCTTCATTGTGCTGTCACCTTGGGTAGGAAGCATAAAATATTATGTCCTTTATGGTACCACCTACTATAGAAAAACAGAGGGGGGACAGTTGAAAGTCAACACCAATACCAACAATGCAAGGTTAATTACTCTGTTGGCCCCAATGCGACCTCGTGCTTGACCCTTGTGTTAGAAGGGCTTGTCAAAGTCAGTGATATAGCAATTGGATTTCACTCCCTAACTCAAATATTTATGTTTGTTTAGCATCTTTGTAAAGTTATTCTGACAATACTATTTGAAATCTCTACACCTAAGCTAAGATGGGTTCGAAGAGCCCTAGAAAAGTTGATAGATAAATTTTAATTAGCGCTTGATTTTAGGTTGTTGTTATTCAAAGGAGTGGTCATGAAACTGATGGTGTTTCAATTCAACTCTTTAAATCATGCAAGAGGAAAATGAAATGCAAGAATGTCAACTTCGATGAAAACTAGCTATGGGAAGGAGCAAGAGGTTGTAAGAAAATAAATCATTTCTTGATAGATTAATATGTGTTCATGCTAATGACAAAAATTATGAGCTAATTATCCAAATAAATGGAAGCAAAATGACCCAAATTTTAAAAATAACTTGCAAATGTCATAGTTCACTTAGTACACCTATACAACATTGAATCAAATGTCATAATTTCTAACATATTAAACTTTTTTCATTATAGAGACCACCATACACATCTTAAATATTCATAAGTATCATGGGGGCTTCACCTTGTTGACCAATATCTTATCATGTTCATTCATAAAGTTTTTTTTTTTATTATGAACCCACATGTTGTGAATAAATGTGTTAGCATCAAACACTAAAAAGAAGAATGTTATAATAAAGAAAAAACTGATAGAAATCCTTGTTTCATAATAGGAATGTCACATAAGGATTTCAAATTTTTATGTTCTCTGGAAATTCTTAACCTTGCCAAGACATATGAGGTGTAAACATGGTGATCTTAGTACCCAAGAAATCTATGTTCCTACAAAACAAAGGTTAACAAATTTCCTTAAGTATGGAAGGGATATTGACAACAATTACCACGAGAGCACAAAATTCAATCAAAGGTGAAAGAGAAAGGAGACAAGAGGTGATGGGATACCACACTAGGGTTGAACTAGTGAAGGAAAGGGAGGTGAGAGGAAGCAACTATTATGAGGGAGGGTGAAATTTGGAAATGCTACCCTACAACTAGTGAGGGAATTAGAGGTGGAATTATCGTGAGGTGACATGTATGAAGACATGAAGTGATGATGTTAAAAGGAACCATAAAATGGATTGTTGATGGTGAGGTGATATTATCAATATTTTGGAAAGGAACCATTGAAGGAACTAATATTAATTGTAAGGTGACATTAGTGAGGACATGTGCCATTGTTTCTAGCTGAAAGGCACCATTGAAGGAATTAGGTGAATATGTTAGCATGGGGATGGAAAAGGAACATAATGAAACAACATTAATTAAGCACCATCGAAGGTAGGAGGAGATAATTTAGAGGAAGAAAATTCCATGGTGATCTTAGTACAAAATAAATCTATGTTCCTACAAAACAAAGGTTAACAAATTTCCTTAAGTAGGGAAGGGATAGTGACAACAATTACCATGAGAGAACAACATTCAAGAAAAGGTAAAAGAGAGAGGAGAAAATAGGTGAGAGGATACCACACTAGGGTTGAATTATTGAAGGAAAGAGAGATGAGAGGAAACAACTATTATGACAAATGCTAGACTACAACTAGTGAGGGCATTAGAGGTGGAATTATCATGAGGTGACATGAATGAAGGCATAAAGTGATGATGTTAAAAGGAACCATCAAAGGCATTGATTATGGTGAGGTGATATTATCAACATTTTGGAAAGGAACCATTGAAGGCACTAATATTAATTGTAAGGTGACATTAGTGAGGGCATGTGCCATTGATTCTAGATGAAAGGCACCGTTGAAGGAGGTGAATATGTTAGAATGGGGATGGAAAAGGAACATAAGGAAACAATGTTAATTAAGCATCATTGAAGGTAGGAGGAGAGTATTGAGAGGAAAGAAATTTCATGGAAATGAAGGTGACCTTATAGATATAGGCTACAGGATGCAACCACCAAAGACAACCTCTAAGGGAAGATAGAAAGGGAGTGGTGACTAGTATCAACTAAGGAATGACATCTTGAATTTATCCTTACTCAAGAAAATGAACTAAATGGAGGCAATCAAAGATGAACAAATTAAGTAAATAGGTGGTCAATAAGAGAAAATATAAGACAAGGAAGAGAGGAAAACCTTTCCTTAGGCATCTTAAGGATAAGGTAAATAAGAGACATGATTTTGACACATTATGACGGATTTTGACAAATATGTTCTCAAGTTCTCCTAAAAGGTCATTTTCTGAAGATGTGTGTATCTTATTGGTGTCTAGCCTTTCAATATATGGTGGGGCTTGTTGAGGAATAAGTGGTTCTTGTGGTGATGTATCCACTTTCTCAGAATCTGAGTATTTGATGGGTTTGGTAGTAAGAGGAGGGTACTTTAACACCTTTCCTGATCCGAGGTTGATCTCTTGAAGGTCCACAGAGTAAGACTGGAAAGTCACCTCACCATCATACACATGTTGGACCTGCTTATTGTTTGGATTAGGATCTGGTTGGGAAGGAAACTATGGTTTCTTTGGTGGTTGTGGCACAACATTTGTGGAAACATTGTTTTTTTTTAGGAGGGGGAAGTGGAAGCAATACTTTTGGTTATAATGTTGGAGGTCTCCACCCTTGTAGAGGATGACTCCACTAAAGTTTTTGCATTGGAGTTTAGCTTGAAATGGGTTATAAGAGGAATTGATAGGTTGATTTGGGTACTACCATTGGTTTTGCATAGGCCAAGTAGGTGGAAAAAAAACAAAGTTACTTGATCCAAAACCAAGAAGTAAACTTGTTGGAAAAAAACAAAGTTGCAATTGTCTAAGTTGATCTAAGGAACAATAAATCAAACCCCATAGTAAAATATTGCATTGCGAAAATTGAAATGAAACAAGATAAAGAAAACTAATCCCTCTTGAGGTAAGGATAAAGTAATTCATGCTTAACACATCTATTTTGATGATAAAAAAAGACTATATACTACCCAAAACAATGTTGGAAGTGATGCTCCAAGAACAAAGTATTTTTACATAAACTATGATGCCTCTATAGGAAACCAAACAAAATTGCAGAAAATGAAGTATTGCTACAAAGTGCATAAAACTATACTCAACACAGAATGTAAGTGAAATATACTAAATGAGAGTGAGGATGAGAAAATTAAAGAAAGAGAAACACGAGATGTAGCTACAGGAAATATGTTGTTACAAGAAACATATTGCATATACAAAAATCATGCATAACCTAATCTATGTAAAAAAGGAACTAAAAATGATGAAATTAAAGTGCATGCACCAAAGTACAAAGATCCCTTAGGTAACCTTGATTGGGCCCTACACAAAGATTCTGCAAGGAACCTTAAAAAATACTAATAGAAACAAGATTGAAAGTGCAAATTTTCCATTAACATATTATCTTAAAAACATAAATACATTTTAAAGAAATTCAAGTTCTTTGAATGCCAAGCACAATGACCATTAGGGTTTGCAAACCCTCGATTTAAAAAAGGCCAAGGCCAAGGCCATTGAGGGTTATAGCCATTTAGAGTTCCATAGTTAAAAATCCATTTAAGTATCCACTTTTCCTGTCTTGAATCCATATATATCTACCTAAAAATCCTATTGATAGGTTAAAAGGAGTGAAAATGATAAAAATAATTTATCATTTTTGGCGGCATGTTCAAAGCTCGAATGTCTCCACTCCATGACACAATCATTTTGGGATAGTGGATGGATAGGGCCTCCTCTATAACTATGGGCAAAGATGTCAGGTTCTCTATCTCTTTCGATTTTAGGTTTTCCAAATCACCGGGCCTCCTCTATAAAATGAGGCCGGTTCTAATTTGTTTCACCGGATAGGGCCTCCTCTATCAGTACTATGGGCCAGAGTTTTCGGCCGATTCTGATCTGTCTCTGTCATTATCGAGTTTTCCAAATCACTCGACCTCCTCTATCATGCATAGGGTTCTAATTTGTTTCACCTCTATTGAATGAGTACATGGCACGCGTTCTAATTCGTTTGATTGTTTTTTATGTTTTGTTTGCTGTATTTTGTTTTTTATATGTTTTATTTTTTATTTATGTTTATTTATGTTTTGTTTTGTTTATTTATGTTATGTTTTTTTATAACATAAATAATATATTTTATAATAAATATATATATATATATATATATATATATATATATATATATATATTACAATAATTCCTAACTCTTATCACTACTAATCTATAACTGTTAACACCTAGCCTATAACCTTAATAAACCCTGGTAAATTTTCTAGTCGATATCCCCTAACCTTAGTAATCCACATAACAATGATGATGATGATGATTATGATGATGATGATGACGATGATGATGAAAAATGACAATGTTTATTATGGCAATGACAATGACGACGATGATGACAATGACGATGAAAATGACAATGACTATGATGACAATGACGATGATGATGATGATGAGGATGAGGAGGAGGAGGAGGAGTATGATGCTGACAATGTGTATTAATGGTGGTGGCAATGGTGATGAGGATCATGACGATGATGAAAATGATCATGATAATGACAATATGATGATGATCACGACAATGGAAATGACGATGATTTTGACAATGATGATGATAATGACGACGATGACGATGATGATGACTGGGACAATTATGATGAAGACGATGATGAAGACAACCATGATGACGAAGATGAATATAATGATGACAATGATGATGACCATGGAAACAACAATGATGGCGATGCCGATGACAATGTTGATTATGGTAATGAAATTTTTTTCAAACAATTTTCTTGGGCTCAACTTGCCACAATTTGTTCAAACAACCCTCAAGGAAAGGCTTAAAACAAAGCCACTTGTATCCAAGGGAAGAGTTTTATTTTTTGTATGTTGTAGAGAAATTTCATTTATATTCTTGTCATTAGGAACAAGGTTAAAAACTTGATATTTGTCCACTAAACCCTATAAAAATTAGCATTTGAAGTATATAAGGTGAACATTCCCTTATTGATTCATTGCTTTGATATATGATGGTTGAGCCTTTTTATATGAATCAAAACTAACCATTGTTCCTTTTATTAATTCCTTTTATGATTATGCCTAAGGGAACTGAAGGAATGTTAACCTAATACTTCCATGGTAAAGTTATTACTATCCATCCAATAGTTTTGAAACTACATTAAAACTTCAAAATACTTGCATGGTATCCAAAGACGTTTTTCAACAAGTCCGTGAGATTAAAAAGGATGGACCTAGTGAATTAAAAAAATATGTGGGTGAGTGGCCTAACATGATCAATAATGTTTCCAACTCTCCTAATGAAAAATTGAAAGGAGTGAAGGGAAAGGGTCTAGATTTAGCTACCATTGCTAGAGATTTAGTACCCAAACCATCCAAAGAAGTGATAAGAAGGAGGATCCGAGAGAAGGATTGCGTCACATATCAATGAAGGGGTATCATTAATGTACAAATGGGATATGGGATCCATGACTAGGTTATTTATGGACCAATAATTAGTATTAAGGTCTAACCAATGTCAAGGGAGAGAAATAATGGCCTTATATCCTAAATGAACAATCTCGAGTCAAGCACCAAAAAGAAAAACCATGAAGATTCTCAAGTTATGTCATTGAAATCATCCTTGAACCATGACACAAGACCTTCATAGGGTATATTTGGCCTACTATAAAGATATGGGTGCCATGATTAAACCACAACAAAGGCCCTAAAAAAGAACATGTAGTACATGTCATGTACCTTGGTTCCACACATGGCATAGTTATTTGCTACATCAGGGTTAGGGTTTTGTAGCACTTGAGTGGGATATGAGGGCCCTAAATATCACTTCTTAGGCTCAATAATAATGAACAACACCTAGAAACCACAATGTAATCCCTACCTAGGGGGTCCTTAGCATCAGAGTTGGATAAGGACACCATTAGGAGGTTTTTTCTACTAATGACAGGTAGATATGCCTTTATAACCAACACATCACTCATTTGTAAGGCTTCCTTGAAGGCCTCCAAGTAGGATATAGGTGCCATGAGTAGGTTTTTTCCCCTAGAAATGGGTCTTAACACCTAAAAATGGTTAAGGGGGGAGTACAAAACTTAAGCCATAATTGAACCTTCTCAAGCTCATGTGTCATGGTCAAGGGGTCAGGGAAACAATGAAATTAATCCCTAATTGAACCTTCATGAGATAAAGCACTATGAACAACACCTATAACTATGACATGAACCCTCACTAGAGGGTCCTTTTCCTGGGAGGTGGATATGGTTTCCATTAAGATGTTTTCCTCACTAAATACAAATATCAAGGCCTTGATCATGATCATAATAGGGAAAAAATATCCTTATGATGGAGAATAAAACTTCTAGGAATCATGTGTTGTGAACAAGCCCTCCAACCATGGCACATGCCCTCTTTGTGGGGTCTTTTACCTTGGAGTGCTCAGCTTCCAAGTGTCATTAGGTGGTTTTGTGTAAAATGGATATGTTTAGAGGCCTTTACCATGCCCAAATAAGGAAAATAAGTCCTCTTCCCTTACAAGAAGTTTTTAGTGCTAAGTATTTCATTTTGAAATACATGTCAGGGTGAGGGAGTTTTACATGTTAGGGCGAGGGAGTCCTCTCCATGTTTATGAAATATGGAATTTAAGAATTAGGATCTAAACTACTTACTTTATGAAATTTTAAATATTGTATATAAAGAACGAAAAAGATGACTTTTCATCACAACTATGACACAAATACATTGTATAGACAATGCAAAACCTGAAAGAAAAATTAAGAAAGTTTGTTGCAAACTTAAAACTTGTGTCAAGATATTTGTGTACTTTGAAAGAAAAATAGGGTTTATGGTTTACATGCTGATGAATTGATTATGGAAACAAGTGGGTGTGTGAGTCAAATTTGAGTCCATAAAGCCTCCCATATCGTTAAGGCATGCGAATAGTCTATCCATGTCAAATTTCAATGCATACACCAATAGTTTGAAAAATTTTCAACGTTGGCCCCATTCACAGGTCACTATTTCCCATGTCTAGTCCTAGTACAATGCATTTTCATTGTTCCTTTTAAAATTTGTTCGACTGTACACATGTTCCTGCATCTAGTATTGCAAGGACATAATTTTATGGTGTTTATTAAACAATGAATGAAAAAAGAGGGATTTTTCATCACAATTATGACACACATACATTATATATACAATGCAGAACTTGAAAGAAAAATTAAGAAAGGATGATGCAAAATTAAAATGTGTGTCAAGCTATTTGTGTACATCGAAAGAAAAATAGGGTTTATGGTTTACATGATGATGAATTGATGTTGGAAACAAGTGGGTGTGTGTGTCAAATTTGAGTCCAGAAACCCTCCCATATCGTTAAGGCATGCAAATAGTCTATCCATTTCAAATTTCAGTGCATATAGAAGCAACTTGAAAAAATTTCAACATTGGCCCCATTCACAGGTCACTGTTTCCCATGTCTAGTCCTAGTACAATGTCTTTTCGTTGTTCCTTTTAAAATTCGTTCGACAGTACACACATTCTCACATATAGTACTACAAGTACATATTTTTATGGTGTTTATTAAACAATGAATGAAAAAAGAGGGATTTTTCATCACAATTCTAACACACATACATTGTATATACAATGCATAACCTAAAATAAAAATGAAGAAAGGATATTGCACACTTAAAACTTATGTGAAGCTATTGTGTACTTTGAAAGAAAAATAGGGTTTATGGTTTACATGATGATGAATTGATGATGGAAACAAGTGGGTGTGTGAGTCAAATTTGAGTCCAGAAACCCTCCCATATCGTTAAGTCATGCAAATAGTCTATCCATGTCAAATTTTAGTTCATACAGAAACAATTTGAAAAATTTCAATGTTGGCCCCATTCACATGTCACTGTTTCCCATGTCTAGTCTTAATACAATGTATTTTCATTGTTCCTTCTAAAATTCGTTCGATAGTACACACGTTCCCACATCTAGTACTGCAAGGACATATTTTTATGGTGTTGATTAAACAATGAACGAAAAAAGAGAGATTTTTCATCACTACTATGTCTCACATACATTGTATATACAATGAAGAACCTGAAAGAAAAATGAAGAAAGGTTTATGCAAACTTAAAACTTGTGTCAAGCTGTTTGTGTACTTTGAAATAAAAATAGGGTTTATGGTTTACATGATGATGAATTGATGATGGAAACAAGTGGGTGTGTGAGTAAAATTTGAGTTTGGAAACCTTCCCATGTCATTAAGGCATGCGAATAGTCTATCCATGTCAAATTTCAGTGCATACAATAATAGTTTGAAAAAATTTCAACATTGGCCCCAATCATAGGTCACTGTTTTCCATGTCTAGTCTAGCTAGTACAATGTCTTTTCGTTGTTACTTTTAAAATATGTTCGATAGTACACACGTTCCTGCATATAGTACTGCAAGGAAATATTTTTATGGTGTTGATTAAACAATGAACAAAAAAAGAGGGATTTTTCATCACAACAAAAATTTCAAACGAAACGAGGTCGAGATCAAATATATAGAGTGGGTGTGTGAGTCATATTTGAGTTTGAAAAACACGTTCTTCTTGCCACATAACTCATGGGGTAAAGTCCCATGTTTTCAAATAGTTTCAACGAAGATTCTATAGAAATGACAAACATGTTCATAGAAACTTTGTTGATGCAATACTATGACAACAATGATGAAACGTGTGATCGTGGTGGTATAAAAATGAATCATCTTCTCTTGGTTTCGAGAATAATTTATCCTCTACTCAATAAGGCCAACCACATGAAGGTGGAAGCTCATATGGCCCCTCCCCTCCCCCTCACATGATCACTCTCAATTATTCAATACCCAATCTATAAAATAGAAAATAATCGAAAGCAACCTAGTAAGATTCGTGCATATAAACGAAAAAAACATTTGTATAATCATCCTTATTCTGTATCTTCTTCTTCATAGAACTCGACATCTGTATCATCATCCAGTTCAGAAATTATTTTGAAAGGATTGACGATATCATCATCTTCATCTATGTCATTTTCGAGCATATTTTCATCGACATCATCATCAAGAACTACATTGTCTCCTATTCCTGGATCATGATCTTCTTCATCTTCTTCATCTGTCGAATCTGCATGATCATCTTCTGGATCTGTCTGATCTGGTGAATCATATTCTTCTTCAATATCATCTATTTCTTGTACATGAGTATACTTAACTGACCTTCCTCTTAGATCATATCTAACAACAAATGACCAATCCCTGTCACTTGGAACATTTGAGTAAAAGATATGTTCACATTGGCTTGGAAAAACATAGAGATCATGTCCTCTTTCAAACACCATTTTTTTAATCATCAGAAGTCCATTGGCATGTTGAATAATAGTTATTTCCTCATCGTGTTCATGAATTCATAACCTATACCATTTTATGTCAAACATAACTAATTTGAAGGAATTAAAGTCACACTCAAGTATATCATTCAAATACCCATAGTATCTATTTTCAGATTCTCGAGGATGTCTGTCACACCTAGAGGAAACATTAGTGACCTGGAATACTACAATTATACCACTATCAAAAGTTTTTCTGGTTTCATCCAACTGTTTGATGTGAAATTTACAACCATTGCACCACATAGCCTTGTGGTGTTTCAACTGCAATATGCCAGATATGTAAAAGATGCATTATCAATTAATAAATTAACATATAATTTATATAACTTGGAAAGTATCTAAAAAAGACAGTACACATGTAGTCATATTAATATAATATAAAATAACTGAATAAAATGGGTGAATTTGCTTGCATTTCCATCTTTCAAACCATATGCTAAATCAATTTCCCTTTGCGTAACATTGGCATATTTGTTACTACGAGCTTCTCTAACCAATTTAGACGGTCGTTGCCATGATAAACTACTGCCATGATGTTGTTTAAATCTTTCAATCCATACATTCATCCATTAAATATTGTTTTCAATGTATAAATGCAGTGCATCCCAATCTTGGGCAAATTCCGAATTGCTTTCCACGATAAGGCCCACGAAACTCTGTTCCTGCCCTTGCTCTCTCTGGTAACTCTACTGTGGGCATCCCCAGGTCTATATTCTACTTAGTAAACAAGCTCTGGTCCCAGATCTTTGTAAGGTGTCCTCTCTATTGAATCCTAGCCTAAACTAGTGGGTTTTCCAATTGCTCGAATGAAAAACATAAAAGAAAGAAGGAGAAAAATAAAAAAAATCATAATTCACCAATATTAAATATAGTTATAACGTCCATGGTAAATATTAATAATTTATGAAATAAAAAATATTAATATATTAATGAGTATGATCATATACACAAAAAATGAAAAATTATATGTATTAATTATATAAATCTCCACAATTATTAATATATTACCTCTCATTTTTTCCATTCTACCTTTCCCCAACAAGTGCTCCTAATCTTCAAATTTTTTGATGGAGTTCACATCCCAAATGCAATCCACTGCATGCATAGTTGGCGCTGCTAATTTATGAAGATACTAACTAATATACACCATGAATTGATATACCATATATCCCTCCACCATAGAACCCTCAGGATGTGCTCTTTGTCTAACCAAAGCCTTCAATGATTTCAAGTGCCTCTCCACCATCCACATTGACCTTGTGTGTATAGGTCCACAAATTTCAATCTCCTCAACT
>ML809028.1:102299-114336 GCA_009831015.1 Picea engelmannii
CTATATGGATATAAGTACGACTTTACAACAAGGTATTTCAAAACCTAAGTTTGAAGGTTATGAGCTAAGAGAGGATGGGATCCTCATGCATAGGCACAAAGTCTATGTGCCAAATGATCAAGAGTTGAAAAGATTGATATTGTCAAATATGAATAAGGTTGCTTATGTAGGACATCCAGGTTACCAAAAGGAAATTGTTGCAGTCAAGAAGCAATACTTTTGGCCAGGTATGAAAAAGGAAGTTGTTGATTTTATAGCTCGGTGTCTCAAATGTCAGAAGGTCAAGACTGAGCACAGACATCCAACTGGTTTGCTGCATCCTTTTCCTATTCTTGAGTGGAAGTGGGAAGTTGTGACCATGGACTTCGTTATTAAGTTGCCTAGGAAATCTAAATAACATGATTCTATTATGGTGGTCGTGGAAAAGATTACTAAAGATGCCCATTTTTATTTCAATGAAGTTAACACATAAGGAAATCAACATTGATGAGATATACATGCGAGAAATTTCCAAGATGCATGGTGTTCCTAAGAAAATTATCTATGAAAAAGACTCCAAGTTCATCTTGAACTTTTGGAAAGGGATATTCAAAGGATTTGGAACAAGTTTGAACTTTAGCACTGTATATCACCCTGAGATAGATGGTCAGACATAGAGAGTAAATCGGGTGATTGAGAACATGCTGAGGATGTATGTGATGGATAAGCCATCAAAATGGAAAAACTACCTTCACTTGGTAGAGTTTTATTACAACAATGGGTATCAAACATCTTTAAAGATGAGCCCATTTGAAGAACTTTATGAAAGAAAGTGCAACACACTTGTGAGTTGGGAGAACCTAGTATATGGCGCAATAGTTGGGCCATATTTGCTTCGAGAAATGGAGGAGAAGATGATAAAGATAAGGCATAATCTAAAGGTTTCCCAAGACATGAAGCAAATATATGCAGATAAATACAAAACCCACAGAGATTTTAAAGTGGGTGATCACGTGTTTCTGAAAGTGAAGGCTAGGCAGAGTTCCCTGAAGTTGGGAAAGTGATCTAAGTTAGCAGTGGGCTACTGTGGGCCATTTGAAATCCTTGAAAGGATTGGTCATGTCGCTAATATGCTTGATTTTCCCATTTCCTTGTGTAGTCATAATGTTTTCCATGTGTCAATTCTTAAGAAGTACGTACTTGATGCTAATCATATTATTGATTGGAATGTGATTCAGGTGGAGCCAAAAGGCGGATTTCAAGTGTGATCTATTTGGATATTCAATCAGAAAATCAAGTAGATCTAGAATCAAGTCATGGATTTGGTAAAGGTCCAACAGACCTCATACATTCCTGAGGATGAAACCTAGGAATAAGAATATACTATACAAATAGAGTGTCCTCATATTTTTGAAGATTTTTTAAATTTTTGTACATACATGTGTATATGATGCACCAAGGACAGTGCATAAATAAAGGGGAGGGGAATGCAATGTCCCTGATCTAGAACCTTTGTAATTGTACATATATGCTGGTGAGAAATTGGTACGAATGGTTTTTGTAATGAATATATAGGCTGGTGAGCCGTGGGCAGTTGGTTTTGGTGTTGCACGGACTTGGGTAAGTGCACACAATGCACCATGTTTCACTCACTTGGGTAAGTGCGCGGTAATGATATGGATATGTGTGTGTGTATGTATATATATATATATATATATATATATATATATATATANGAGAGAGAGAGAGAGAGAGAGAGAGAGAGAGAGAGAGAGAGAGAGAGAGAGAGAGAGACTGTGTGATTATGAGGCTAGTGATCCTGGACCCAGATAGGACAATGTGCCTTGCCATGTAAATATAATGTCATCTTTTAATACAATCTTTCATCATTGTGTGCAAATAGACTCAGATGAAAAGATATGGGGGGTCAACTCCACTGAAAAAGGGAAAAGGGGGGAATATTTTAATAATATTTTTGAAAAGTGTAATGTGGATATGTTTTCATCCTAAGTTCCCTAGGGTAGGGAATGGGTCACCAAGTGGCTTAAATGTGTTAAGTGTAAGGCATGCAACATATATTTATAGCCTTAGTCTATTTTGGGGATTATTTCATTATGACTATTGAGATTCATGTTGTAGGCTCTTGTGAGTAGAAGGGGGTCGGACCCTATGGAAAATTTGATTATTACCTTATCTGCACAAAGAATCTTATGAGGAGTTGTGGGCTATAATCAAAACTACTGTCAAGGAGACAAGTTGACATATCATGAGCAGTATCTCTAGGAGAGATGTTGGTTGTTGTGAAGAGGTTGTCAGACCCGTGAGCATACTCTGAAAGTCAGAGTAAGGATCATGAGAATTGTTCCCTAGTGCACTAAGCATTAGTCACAGGGCTTAGAGACTTCTTGTCCGACCTGTTGCTGGTAACATTAAGAAAGGAAGTGGGTTAGTTGAAGGATTGTTGACTAGAGAATGATCTCACTTCCTTGGGTGTGACAAGTGCATGGGGAATGGGGGACTATGGGATAGTTGAAACAACGAGCATGATCCAGATTATTTTCAGCACAAAATGGGAGTGGAGATATAATAAATAAATGTACAGAGATACCTTGGATATAAAATAATATAACAAAAATGTATCAGAGATGCAACAATAAACACAAAGATATAGTAATACACAATTTTCTATTAATGAGTGAAAATGTATAAAGACTATAAAAATACAGAGTGAAAGACTCGCTAGAATGGTGGTATCTTATCTCTAATAAGAGATGTCTCCACTAATCACATTCACAAGAAGATGATTTTACAATCAAGCTCCAAAGGGATTTTTATCATAAATAAAATCCAAAACTCTAACCTCGGAAGATGAAAATCCAACAGTTTTGTGGACCCCATTTTTGGTAGTTTGGTGTATCAACTTCCCGTGGGCGTAACTTTGGCATACGATCTTTGTTTGGGGTGAACGATAGCTAGTTGAAAAGGCATCGTCAAGGAGATTCATTTAGGGGGATCAATTAGATCCTTCGACAATCATTGAGAAAATTGATCCCAAAAAACCTTCATTTGGGCCCTCAAAATGGCCTTGAAAGTTAAAAACTGCTAAAAATAGTAAATTACCAAAATTGTGAGAAAACTATTTTGAGCCAATTGGAAAAGGTGGGTGGCCACCGATATCCACCTGGATCAATCCTCCCTCCTTATGAAGAAATGGTCTCCATTTCATTGAGTGCCCCGGGGAGAGGGAAAAGCGTTTGCTGAATCTGCATCTTGATGAGTTGCTTTCCTTGCATGGATGATTTTAGGGGCTAAATTTCACTCATGGGCTAATTTTCCATGGTTTTTCCAAAAATGAGATTTGTTATTTTAAAAATGATTCGCCCAAATTCTATAGAATCAATTATTTTACCTTAAAAATCGCCAAAATTTTATAAAAACTATATAAAATACTTAGAAATTTGAATATTTTTAAAAACATATCACCAAACATTTATAGTTGACATATGAAGGATTAGTAATATTCGGGAATGTTTCTACATTTTAAAATAAATTTCCATCCTTAAAATCATCCCTGTTGCCTTGTTGGAGAATTTGCATTGCTTAGCTTGTTGAAGGTTGTCACAAACATGTGGCTAGAAGGGTTGGACCTTTTTAACTAGTCTGGCTACATGAGATTCCTCTGTGTAAAAGGAATCATTACAATTTGTTGCAATCTTGTCGACCTGCTTATGTTGGATAGAAGGTGATTGGGTCAAGGCTGTAGTGGTTGCAATATCCTTCTGTTCACCTTTTGAACAGATTGTGAAGAAGATGAATTTTGTAGTATGAGATACTACCTTGCGAAGGCTGTTTAGGTGGAACAATAGTCGAAAATACCTCTGGGATTATGTAGAGATGACCACCAAGAGAAACAATGACACTGTAGGGTCGAGACTCATAAACAACATGGTGCTTCCATATATATGGTTGGCCAAAGAGAACATCACATACATCCAGTGGGGAAACATCACATAATACCTCATCCTTGAAGGGTTAGATGCCATATGACAATCGACATTGTTGGCTAACACAAAGATCTCATCCCTGGCGAAGCGACCAGATGTTGTATGGCTATGGGTGTGGTGTTGTCGACAATCCCAACTGCTTGACGACCTCTACTGAGATGAGTTTCTTCTGGCTTCCGCTATCAACAATAAAATGCAGCGGGGTCCCCTTCACCCACATACGTGAATGAAAAAGGTGCTCCCCCTCTTCAAGAGTTGTGGGTTATTCTGGTTGAATTGCTACGGTTGCGACAATAACAATGGGGTCTGCGTCGATGATCTATCTTTTACTAGTATTTTCAGAATCATATTTTGAATCAGGGTTCAACTCCTTGTCTTTGATCTTGATCACCAATGATTGTTTTGAGAGACATTCCTTGGTGTTGTGCCAGGGGATTTTGTGAAAATCGCACCATTTTTCGGTGTCCTTCTTTGTCTTCCCATGACCCTTATTTTCCCGTGGCTTGGACTGGTTTTCGGGAGACTGTTTGTTAGGGTCATCTTTATCATACTTTGGTTGTTGTAGATTTTCAGACCCAAACTCCCGTTTGTTCTGGTGCTTAAACTTTTGCTCCATTTTAATAACATATCGATAAACAACTCCGAATAATGATATGTCTAGAAAATCCATTTCAGTTTCGATGTATCTGTGTAGAGCCCCACGGTATTTCAGAACCAAATGTCATTCAGAGTCTTTGATACCCAACTTTGTGCGCAAGGTGTGGAAGATATTGGTGAACTCTAGAACTGCTTGGCCCCTCTCTTGCCGCAGTGTGGTCCATCTCACGTACTGGTCCTCATAGTTTCCAATAGGGTAATACTGTTCCTTTACTGCATCCACACAATAAATCCCAAGTGGGCTTGGCCCCATATATTCCAGACTCCTCTGTGGAAATTTTCTCCCAATAATTTTCCCACCAATGTTTGACATGGGGGAGAGATTTAAGGAGTGCGAAGGTTATCCTTTCCTTGTCGAAAAAAATATGAATAGAGAAATAACCTTCTAACATATTTAACCATTTGTCTAGGGTATTCGCATCTATCTGACCTTCAAATACGGGAATATCAAAATTAACCTGTACCTTGAAAGGAGAAGTGCTTCCAAAGTGGTTGTTTGATGAAGATGCACTTGTTTCTATCGACATGCATTGAAGGATGTGGGAAAAATTCTCCATCATTTCGTCCCTCTGTCACGTGAGAGATTGCTCAAGCAACTGATTGATAGGATTGTCTACTCCGTCGTTTTTGTTTTCTTCCACCATGGAGGGTTTCTTGGGCGTGAAAGAGCGATTGTCTTCAAGAGAGACAAGCTTGAGACCCAAATTTATATACTCAGACCTCGTCGGGGACATGCATTGAAAAATAATCAAGAGCAGCCTGCTCTGATACCACTGATCCAGATTATTTTCTACACGAAATGAGAGCAGAGATATAATAAATCAATGTACATAGATAACTTGGATATTAAATAATATAACATAAAGATATAAGAGATGCAACCATAAACACAAAGATACAGTAATACACAATTTTCTGTTAATGAGCGAAAATGTATAAAGACTGTAAAAATATAGAGTGAAAGAATCGCTAGAATGGTGGCAACTTATCTCTAAGAAGAGATGTGTTCGCTACTCGCATTCACAAGAAGATGATATTACAATGAGGCTCCAAAGGCCTTTTTATCATAAAGAAAATCTGAAACCCTAACCCCGAAAGATGAAAATCCAACAGTTTTGTGGACCCCGTTTTGGGTAGTTTGGTGTATCAACTTCCCGGGGGCGTAACTTTGGCATACGATCTTCGTTTGGGGTGCACGATAGCTCTTTGGAAAGGTATCATCGAGGAGATTCATTTAGGGTGATCATTCAGAGCCTTTGGATTTTATTGAGAATCTCGGTCCCAAAAAACCTTCATTTAAGCCCTCAAAATGGCCCTGGAAGTTAAAAATTGCTAAAAATAGTAAATTACCAAAATTGTCAAAAAACTATTTTGAGCCAGTTGGAAAAGGTGGGTGGCCACCGATATCCACCTGGATCAGAGCACCTAGGACTGATAAATCATGCTAATATTCAACCTTAGTGTGTCACTAGAAGTCTTTTTCCTTGGTGGACTTTGAGCCCCAACTCGACGATGACCTATTGCTAAAAGCTTATGAGAAACAACGTCTATTGCTAGGAGGAATGTATGAGTCAAGGCGATAGTTGGTGACGTCATAAAAGATAAGTGCTTTTTAAGTGATTTTCTTGTTTACTATGTGATTATTTGTGAATTCTTGATATGGGTTAATTCTTGTATGTAGTCACATATAAGTAATTGTCTCTGTTCTATTTAATATCCCCAACATATGTAAGTATGGTGCTTATAACCTTTAATTGTAGTTGTGCATGGATATGAAAAATGTGGATAGTCTTGTCAGTTAAGTTAACCTTGTGATTTTGGTTATCAATCATCAAGAAGAGGATTGAGTGGGTGGGTGCACAAGATTATAACCAGTGTGCACCAAGAGGATGGAATTCATGTGTGTCGATAGAGAATTATATTTCATGCATAAGGAAATCAGAGTTGGCCCAGGATGCCAAGATGGTTGTGCACACGGTTGTGCTATGTGATCAATACGCTGTAACACGTAATTATTTGAGTTACTTCCGCTCCTTAAGGTTGTATTAAAAAGAGAATGTTTTTTCCACTTTTATAAGTTGTGTGGCATGACTCAAGCTTGGGTTGAGCACATTACTTCAAGAGATACTGCGCAGATTGTGTTTAAATTAGAATCTACATAGTGTACTTTTAGAGTAACATTGGTTAGTAGTATGTTAGGAATGTTACAGTTTGGTTGACTCAAATATATAGAAGTCGAGGTTGTGTGATGTGGCCCATCCTGGGGTGGTTCGGGACATTACACACCACCCCCCCACTCGACCATAAAGGTTGTACTTGTTGTTCAATAAAATATAGAAGAAATGATGACATAATTAAATCCAAATGATGGCATGACATAACTTTCCCCATTTGTAGATTGAACCCTATCGTTTACCATTTTAACCCCTATGTCCATCATTTCAATTTTTATGACTCAATGTGGGTATTAAATGCACACAAATTATTAACAGACCCAAAAATTCTAATGTGACCATTGAGAATTTTTAGTTATCACCACAACATTGTAGCACTACCCCATAACTTTAAAAACATCATTTTTTATGTAACTCCAAGATCTTATCTGGATTCAACCCAAAGGTCTTATCTTGACATGCCATAATTCCCCTTCACCCCCCCACTCGAACATAAAGGTGGTACATGTTGTTAAAAAAAATATAGTTGCCAACTGAAAATGACTACAAGACTTTAAAATTTGTCTAGACTTGATTGACTAAAGACTTCTTAATTATAGGGTTAGGACTTACTCTATTAATGTGAGTAGATTCATTGGCTTCTTCACAATATTGACTAGTTGGTCATTTCTCCTTGCTTTCACAGCCCATCTAATTTCTTTAGGTGTGCTTCCATTATCCCTTCCTTACTCATTGTATCCTTAAATACCATATTGTCTCTTAGGTGAACCTCCTTCATCTTGTTTAGCCACCACTCATTAGTTATTGCATCCCTTTTCAATACTCTTTGTGCTCTCTCTAGAGCTTGTGCTTACTCCACAGTACCTATTTCCTTCTACATACTCACCTGCACCAGTCCCATTCTAGGTCATCCCCATGCAAAAATATTTATTCCACCATAGTTTTTGAGTTGAACGAAATATAATCCTCTTTCATCAAGAACATTTTCATCCAAGTCATAACTACCTTCAATATTCTTCAATGAGCTCCCTTCTTGAACTTCTCTTCTACTCTTAAAAAAGAATAGTTCAACTCTACTATGAACTCAATGATGTATCCTTCTATAGTTTTTTTCACCCAAAAATTGATGGCCCTTGCAATTCCATGGACGAACCTCTGTACCACAACCATGTTTTGGATGTTCCACTAGATCTCTCTCCTCTTTTGGTACATTGGTTGTGGATTCTCTACCTAAAATATTTCATAGTTTTCATGATTACCATGAATCCATCAAGATCGATCACCCTTAATGTATTATTTATTGAAGCGATCAATTTTCTAGAATCACTAACCCATTATGTATCTGTCAATCAACTCGCCAATCATGTTACTAGAATTCCATACACATAATGAAGGGTCCCAATAATGGAACCATTTGTTGGCTCAATCTAATACTAGAGGTGATATGGATTAATTTCAGAACAAAATGAAAGAAGATATATTACAATGAAATACACATAAAAATTGCAAGAAATAGAGAAATACAACAATACATGATTTCTATTAATGAAATAAATTTACAAAGACTGTAAAAATATAGTGCAAGAGTCGCTAGAATGGTAACAACTTTATATCTGAGAAGAGATGTGACAGCTACGCTCATTTGCAATAATATTATTACAATGAGGCTCTGAAGGCATTTTTATGATAAACATGAATGCCAAAACCCTAGAAATGCAAAATCAAAACCCTAGCAGATGAAACAGAAAACGTTATGTGGGCACCAATGGGTAATTTGGTACCTCAACTTCTTGGGATCGTAACTTTTGCATACGACCTTTGTTTTAGGTGCGTGATAGCCCGTTGGAAAGGTATTTTTGATAAATACACATTATCTCGTCAAAATCTAACTTTGTCTATAGTTTGACTATGGAAATAAAAAAAAAACAAAAAAAAACACATTGTTTAGAGCCCCAAAACGACCCTAGAAGTACACAAATATGTGCTGACATGAAAACTTCAAAAATAAGCCAGATGGAATAGGTGGGAAACCACCAATTTCCACCTGGATGCTTTGTATGGATTCAGGACAACCCCATAAGTGCAGAACCCATAATTAAAAAGAAATGTCCCCATTACAGAGACATGTTGAACTGGAAATTTTCAAAATTTGGTAGTTGGAATTTGGAACAGGTGGGTGGCCACCAATATCCACTTGTATCAATCCTCCCCCCTTAGGAAAAACTGGTCTCCATTGCGTTGAGTGCCAGGGGAAGAGGGAAAAATGTTTCTGAATCAAAATCTTGGTGCATTGTGTACCTTGTTGGAGAAGTTGTGCTGCTTGGTCTGTGGAAGGTTGTCACGAACCTGTTGCTGGAAGGGTTGAATTTGTTCCACTAACCTATTGTCTCTGAGATTGAAGAGGTATTGTGTAGGCACCATTGTAGGTGAAGAAACAATATCCTCTTTCTCTTCTGCAATCTACTTCTACTGGATAGAAGGTCTTGAGGTTGCAGGTGGCCTTTTGTGCATCCGTTGAACAAACTGTGAAGAGAATGCATTTTAAAGTATGAGAGATTACCTTGCGACATTGTTTTGGTGGAATAGTAGTTGGAACTACCTCTGGTATCCTATAGATATGATCCCCCAGAGTAATAATGACACTACGGAGTCGAGACTCATAAACAACATGAATTTTCCACATATATGGTTGGCCCAAAACAACATCACAGACATCAAGAGGGGAAACATCACACACTACCTCATCCTTGAATGACTGGATTCCATAGGACAAGCGACGTTGTTGGCTGACAGAAATATCTCGTCCCTGGTGAAGCCACCCGATGTTGTATGGTTGTGGGTGTGGTGTTTTCGACAACCCCAACTATTCAACGACTTCAGCTGAGATGAGGTTCTTCTGGCTACTTCTATCAACAATGAAATGAAACGAGGTCCCCTTCATCCACATCTGTGAATGAAAGAGTTGCTCCCCCTCTTCAGGATCTACTGGTTCTTCTGGTTGAATTGTTGTGGTTGTGACAATTGAAGTAGGGTCTGGATTGATGATCTATATGTTTTCAATATTTTCTGGATCAAATTCTGAATTAGGGTCCGACTCCTTGTCTTTGACCTCTACCAATAATGATTGTTTCAAGCGATATTCATTGGTGTTGTGCAAGGGGATTTTTTGGAAGTTGCACCACTTCCCAGTGTCATTCTTCATCTTTCCTTCCCCCTTATTTTCCTATGTCTTGGAATGGTTATCAGAAGGATGTTGGTTAGGGATTTCTTTACCATGATTTGGTTGATGCGGATTTGCAGATCTAAACTCCCATTTGTTCTGGTGGCTACATTTCTTCTCGATTTTAACAACATATTGATAAAAAACTCCCAATGATGAGATGTTGAAATCCATTTAGGTTTGGATGTGCTTATGCAAATCCCCATGGTATTTCATAACAAGATGTCGCTCAAAGTCATTGATACCCATATTGGTGCGCAAGGTACATAAAGAATTTGTGAACTCCGACATTGTTTGGCTCTTCTCTTGCTGTAGTGTGGTCCATCTCATGTATTGGTCTTCATAGTTACCAACAAGGAAGTATTGTTCCTTGACCACATCCACAAAAAAAATCCCAAGTGGGATCGACCCAATATATTCTAGATTCCTTTATGGAACTTTTCTCCCAGTAAGTTTCCCACCAATGTTTGACATGGGGGAGAGCCTTGAGGAGTGCGAAGGTAATATTTTCCCTGCCGAAAAAATTGTGAACATAGAAATAACCTTCTAGTAAATTCAACCATTTTTATAAGGTATCCACATCTATCTGACCTTCAAATACAGGAATATCAAAATTAACTTGTACCTTTAAAGGAGAGGTTCCTCCAAAGTGGCCACTTGATGAATATGCACCTTTTTCTATCAACAGGCGTTGAAGGATGTGGAAAATTTTCTCCATCATTTCGTCCCTCTGTCATGTGAGAGCTTGCTCAACCAACAAGTTAATAGAACCTTATTCTCCTCTATTTTCCTTCTCTGCCACCATAGAGGGTTTCTTGGGCGTGCAAGAGCGATTTTCCTCAAGAGAGACAAGCTCGAGACCCAACTTGATGTACTCGGACTTCATCGGGGACATGCACTTAAAAACGATCAAGAGAAGCCTGTTCTGATACCACTGATCCAGATTATTTTCGGAACGATATGAAAGTAAAGATATTACAATGAAATACATATAAAAATTGTCAGAAATAGAGAAATACATCAATACATGATTTCTATTAATGAAAGAAATGTACAGAGGTTGTAAAAATACAGAGTGCAAGACTCACTAGAATGGTGGCAGGTTTATCTCTGAGAGGAGATGTGACAGATACACTCATCCGCAAGAAGATGATTACAATGAAGCTTTGGAGGCCTTTTTATGATAAACATGAATGCTAAAACCCTATACATCTAAAAACCTAACCCTAGGAGATGTAACACCAAAAGCTATGTGGGCCTCGATGGGTAAGTTGGTACCTCAACTTCCCGGTATCGTAACTTTTGCATACGACCTCCGTTTTAGGTGTGTGATAGCCCGCTGGATAGGTATTTTCAAGACTTATACATTATTTCATAAAACTCTAACTCCATCTATAGTTTGACTATGAAAAAAAAAAAAGACATTGTTTAGGGCCCCAAAATGACTTTGGAAGTACACAAAGATGTACTAACATGAAAAATTTGAAAATAAGCCAGTTGGAATAGGTGGAGGCCACCGATTTCCACCTTGATGTTGTGTAGGGATTTAGGATAGACTTTTAAGTGTAGAACCCACAATTACAAAGAAATGTCCCCATTACAGAGAAACGTGGTGAACTGAAAATTGTCAAGATGAGCTAGTTGGAAATTGGAACATGTGGGTGGCCACCAATATCCAATTGGATCAAGAGGTTTTAATTGGTTTCCAACAAAAGGGTTCATTTGTAGTCGAAGAACATGCATATTCAATCCTTTAGAAGGAGAAGGTCTCACTCAAAGAGCATGGTTGTCACAACTAACACTCAACTCAATAGGCATAGATTTCCTTAGTTTTCATGCCAAACATTATCGACTAGATCACAACTCATATTAATGAACTCAAGGAATATTATACCATCATAATCAATACTATAATCCTACTTAAGTGCACATCAAATATTATATTAGATACTATTCATTCATTGGCATAATTCAAGAATAACAATAAACCACATCGTTGCCAT
>ML809028.1:114386-133544 GCA_009831015.1 Picea engelmannii
CAATTCTCTTGACCTAATTTCATATCTATCTCAATCTCCATGCACTGTGATGGAACAAACAGTAATTCTCTTGGCCTATACACCACCCTCCATGCATTGTGATGGAACAAACAACAGTTCTCTTGACCTAATGTCATATCTATCTCCATCTCCTTGCAGTGTGATGGAACACACAGTAATTCCTTGCAGTGTGATGGAACACACAGTAATTCTCTTGGCCTATACACCACCCTCCATGCATTGTGATGGAACAAACAGCAATTCTCTTGACCTAATTTTACATAACAGGATGGATAGTGGCCGCCATCCTCAATGTCATTAATTACACATGGAGATCCTTTTCTTTCATCTTGTCCGTATCGCTTGAATGCGATATCTATCTCCATCTCCATGCACTGTGATGGAACAAACATTAATTCTCTGAAACAAAAAGGATAAGTGAGAAAAGACAGCTCACCAGAACAAGTTTCCTTTTTAATTAACCAGGCATGTGAGACAACGTGAAGCATCTTTTTGGCTTTTGCGAAGAAAAAATCATTGTTTAACTAAATGGCAAATACAATTAAATATAGCCAACAGTTTCAGTGTCAGAGGGCCCGTTTCACGGGTTCTTTAACTTCATTGATATTAGCATGTAAATGCGGACTCCACTACGAACATATTGCACAATGACATTTATATCCTTTTTATTGGAGAATCTCACTGAATAAAACTGGGTGAATCAAGTTCCCTTTGACCAATTTGAACTTCTTTTTCTAATAATATTTACTAAATATGTGTTTCTTCGCATCTTGTCACGTATGTATTTATGAATATATGCTTGACCCATTCTATTAATATATGTCAAAAGAACGATTTTACATTTTGATAAAGAGTTTTATTTAACTAGCATAGTTTAATGAGGAAAGGAAACGTGGAAGTGATTCTGGTGGAGAAAAAGGATAAGAGAATAAGAGAAGTGTTTGTTTTGGATGGTTGGTGGAAAAAGATTAGAGAAGTGTTTGTTTTGGATGCTTCATGAATAATTAAATAAAAGATCTTTTAATATTTTAAATATTTAGATATATGGTAAGTAGATATGGTAAAATATTTATTTATCTTCAAATCAAAATCAGTTCCACAACAATTATCATGTGGATATGTCAACTCCAAGTTAATTTATATGTGGATATGTCAACTCCAACTCCAAGTTAATTTATATGATAAGTAGATATGGTAAAATATTTATTTATCTTCAAATCAAAATCAGTTTCACAACAACCATCATGTGGATATGTCAACTCCAAGTTAATTTAGATGGTAATTTATATGTGGATATGTCAACTCCAACTCCAAGTTAATTTATATGGTAAGTAGATATGGTAGAGGATTTTGTAAAATATTTATTTATCTTTAAATCAAAATCAGTTCCACAACAACCACCATGTGGATATGTCAACTCCAACTCCAAGTTAATTTATATGGTAAGTAGATATGGTAAGATAAAATATTTATTTATCTTCAAATCAAAATCAGTTCCACAACAACCACCATGTAGATATGTCAACTCCAACTCCAAGTTAATTTACCACTCTTCTTTAACTTATGTTTTATGGTACTCTTCTATTTTTCATATTTTTCAACCACCATGTGGATATGTAAACTCCAACTCCAAGTTAATTTGCCACTCTTCTTTAACTTATGTTTTATGGTACTCTCCTATTTTTCAACCACCATGTGGATATGTCAACTCCAACTCCAAGTTAATTTGCCACTCTTCTTTAACTTATGTTTCATGGTACTCTCCTATTTTTCAAATGACCATATTTAACATGATTATAGATTGGGGTCATAAGATATCTCGAATCTACAATCCATATAATCTCAGATTTCTAATGTGGTACCCTTTCATTGGCTTTGAATATCCAATAAATGTATTTTTACATTTTATTATTCGAGATGCAGTGTTTTTTGATTCAGAGAAGTGAAATATTTTACATTTTTTTTTTAATGAAGTCTTATGTGAATGAGTCTTGATTTTGTACTTATTCCAAAAGCTTCACCATCCTTTCCATTGTAAATTCTTGTACCCAAGGCACTCTCTTAACACTAAATAACTTCACCATCCTTTCCATTGTAAATTCTTGTACCAAAGGCACTCTCTTAACACTAAATAACATGGAGTTTTCAACATTTAGGCATTCCCTTAAAAAAAACGTTCCCCTTAATTACATTTATTATATACAAAATTTATTAATGTTATGATTGAATGGATTAATATTTATTATGTATATTTATTATTATATATTATGGTTTAGAATATATAATATATATAATCAATATACCTAATAGTTAAGATTATTGATTTATAATATTAATAAATAAATTTTTAATGACAAATGTGATTATATTTTTATTATATATTTTTAATTTATTAATTTGATGTTAGAAAATTTAAGTTTTTTTTATAATTTATAAATGATGATGATGATGATGATGATGATCCACTTAGACCAATATTGGTCTATCCGACCTTAAGAAAGGTAAGATTACTTGGATTTTTTTAGAATGTTATTTCCATGCTCGAAAGGAGATGTTGATTCAGGTGGATATTGGTGGCCACCCACCTATTCCAAATTCCAATTGGCTCATCTTGATAGTTTTCAGTTCAACACATTTCTCTGTAATGGGGACACTTCTTTGTAATTATGGGTTCTACACTTCTAAGGTTGTCTTGAAGCCCTACATAACATCCAGGTGGATATTGGTGGTCGTCCATCTAGTCCAACTGGCCTATTTTGGAATTTTTCATCTCAATACTTCTTTCTGTACTTTCGGGGTCGTTTTGAGGCTCTAAACAACATTTTTTTGGGCTTGCCACAATCAAAATATTGACAGATTCAAAGTTCGACAAAATAATGTGTAGTTCTCGAAAATACCTTTCCAACGGGCTATCAATCGCATAAAACAAAGATCTTATGCAAAAGTTACGAACCCGAGAAGTTGATGTATTAACTTACTCCAATGGGGCCCACATGATTTTTGACGCTTCATCTCCTAGAGTTAGGTTTTTGTATGTATAGGGTTTTGACATTTATGTTTATTGTAAAAAGGCCTTCAGAGCCTGATTGTACTCATCTTCTTGCAAATGAGCGTAGCTACCATATCTCTTCTCAGAGATAAGTTGCCACCATTCTAGCAAGTCCATTCACTCTGTATTTTTATAGTCTCTGTACATTTCTTTCATTAACATAAATCATGTATTGTTTTATTTCTATGTTTCTAGCAACATTTGTGTGTATTTCATTGTAATATCTCTTCTTTCATTTCGTTTCAAAAATAATCTGGATTAGTGGTATCAGAGCAGGATGCTCTTGATCATTTTTTAGTGCATGTCCCCAACAAGGTCTGAGAATAACAAGTTATGTCTCGAGCTTGTCTCTCTTGAGGAGAATCGTTCTCGCATGCCCAGGAAACCCTCCATGGTCGAAGAAAAGAAAAACGATGGAGCATAAGATTCTATTAACATGTTTGCTTGAGCAATCTTTTGTGCGACAGAGGGACAAAATGATGGAGAATTTTTCCCACATCCTTCAACGCTTGCTGATTGTAAGAGACTCATCTTCATCAAAGGACCGCTTTGGACGAACCTCGCCTTTCAAGGTTCAAGTTAATTTTGATATTATCGTATTTGAATGTCAGATAGATGCATAAGCCCTAGAAAAATGGTTAAATCTGCTAGAAGGTTATTTCTCTGTTCATAATTTTTATGACAGGGAAAATATCACCTTTGCACTCCTCAAGGCTCTCCCCCATGTTAATCATTGGTGGGAAACTTATTGGGAGAAAAGTTCCACAGAGGAATCTAGAATATATGGGGCTGAGCCCACTTGGAATTTTCTTGTGGATGTGGTCAAGGAAAAATATTACCCTATTGATAACTATGAATACCAGTACATAAGATGGACCACACTACAACAAGAGAGGGGGAAAGCAGTGTCAGAGTTCACAAATACTTTCCATACCTTGTGCACCAAGTTGGGTATTAAAGACTCCGAGCGATATCTGGTTCTGAAATACCGTGGGAATCTGCATAGGTACATCCAAACCAAAATGGATTTCCTAAACATATCATCACTAGAAGCTGCCTATCGATATGCTATCAAAATCGAGCACAAATTTAGGCACTCGAACAAATAGGAGTTTGGGTCTGCAAATCTGCGACAACGAAAACTTAATAAAGACAACCCTAACCAACAGCCTCTTGAAAATGAGTCCAAGAAACATGAAAATAAGGGTAAGGGAAAGACAAAGCATGACACTAGGAAGTGGTATGAATTCCACAAAATCCCCTGGCACAACACTGATGAATGTCACTCAAAACAATCATTGGTGGCCGAGATCAAAGACAAGGAGTCGAACCATGATTCTGAATCTGATCCAGAAAATAATGAAAAAAGGCAGATCATTGACGCATACCCCACTGCTACCGTCGCGAAATAACAATTCAACCAGAAGAACCAAAAGATCCTAAAGAGGGGGAGCACCTCTTCCATTCACAGATGTGGGTGAAAGGGACCCCATTGCATTTCATTGTTGATAGTGAAATCTAGCATAACCTCATCTCAGCTGAGGTCATCAAACAATTGGGGTTGTCGATAACACCACACCTGCAACCATACAACACCAGTTGGCTTCGCCAGGGTTGAGATCTTCGTGTTATCCATCAATGTCGCCTTTCCTATGGCATCCAACCCTTCAGAGATGAGGTAGTATGTGATGTTTCCCATTTTGATGCCTGTGATGTTTTTTTGGGCCAACCATATATGTGGAAACGCCATGTTGTTTATGAGTCTCAACCTTGTAATGTCATTATTACTCTAGGGGGTCAACTCTACAGGATACCATAGGTAGTTTTGATTAATATTCCACCAAAACATTACCACAAGGTAATATCTCATATTGCTAAATTCAATCTCTTCATGATATGTTCAAAGGATGCACATATGGCCACTGCAACCACTACATCCTCAACACTTTCTATCCAACATAAGTAGATTGAAAAAGAGAAAGAAGATATTGTTTATTCACCTATGATGATGCCTACACAATGCTCCATCAAGCCTAGAGACAATAGGTTGGTGGAACATATTAAACCCCACCGACAATAGGTTCATGACAACCTTCCACAGACCAAGCAGTGCAACTTCTCCAACAAGGAACAAAACTCACCAAGATTCAGATTCAACAAATGATTTCCCCTCTTCCCAAGGCACTCAACACAATGGATACCATTGCTTCTTATGGGGGAGAACCGATCCATGTGGATATTGGTTTCCACCCACCTGTTCCAAATTCCAACTGGCTCATCTTGACAGTTTTTTAGTTCAACACATTTCTTTGTAATGGGGAATTTTTTTTGTAATTATGGTTTCTGCACTTCTGAGGCTATCTTGAAGCCCTACACAACATCCATGTGGATATTGGTGGTCGTGCATCTAGTCCAACTAGCCTATTTTGGTAGTTTGCATCTCAGTACATCTTTTTGTACTTCCAAGGTATTTTTGAGGCCCTAAACAACATTTTTAGGGCTTGCCACAATCAAACTATTGACATAGACAGATTTTGACAACATAATGTGTATTTCTCGAAAATACCTTTCCAACAGACTATCACACACTTAAAACAAAGATCGTATGCAAACGTTACGACCCCGTGAAGTTGATGTACTAACTTGCCCCAATGGGGCCCACATGAATTTTGGCGCTTCATCTCCTAGGGTTAGGTTTTTGAATGGCTAGGTTTTTGACATTCATTTTTATTGTAAAAAGGAATTAAGAGCTTCATTGTACTCATCTTCTTGTGAATGAGTGTAGCCGTCACATCTCTTCTTAAAGATTAGTTTCCAACATTCTAACGAGTTCATTCACTCTGTATTTTTACAGTCTGTACATTTCTTTCATTAATAGAAATCATGTATTGTTTTTTTTCCTTGTTTCTCACAATATTTGTGTGTATTTCATTGTAATATCTCTTCTTTCATTTCATTCTGAAAATAATCCGGATCAAAAGCGTTCCAAAATCATTGTAGTATCGATAGAGAACTGTAGGAGAACGTGTTTTTCATCTTCAACCCTTTGAGAGTCACAAAGGTGAGAGATTATTTCATGCCATGGTGTTTTGGGAATTGTCCAACACTCATTTTCACTATGTTTCCCATGAGAATTAGTTCTTATTTTAGCAAGATTGATTCTCTTCCTTACGTTAGATACTTTTGATCTTTTAGATTAGGGTTAACCACCTCCTTAATTATATATATCTTTATTTTTTTTAAATATTAAAATTTATAAATATTGTTTTGATTTTATGTTTATGTAATAACCATACCTCACTTATAATTGATAACTATTAATAACTACATTAATTAATATAAGTGACTACCAATAATTATATTAATATTACCTATTTTTATATTAATATTAATTATGTTTAGTGTAGGTCGATAGATTGTATATTTACCATATTAATATGTAAAATATACATTGCTCAACATATACCAAATAAACAATATTTATATATAAACAATATTGATATTAATATAGTTGTTGTTAATTGTATTATTATATGAGTAAAACACATATTTTACCTATTAATATTTTTAAATATAATATGTACAATATACACTTCCAAACATATATCGAACAATATTTATATTGTTGGTTTTATTATTATCACATGCTAGGAGCAACAAGTTGGAGTAAAAGAAAATAAGACAAGCTCAAGTAAAATAAGGCTCAATAAAACTTTTTGGACTTTTGGTCTTGTAACTTTTGTCATTCTATTTTCAAGCTAACTCGTTAAGCCACAACTCTATTTTATTTTTTAATAGAAAATTGTATCTGTCACTATTAAGGGAAAAAATATAACAATGATGAATGATATATCATTGTTCCATCATAATGCACACAGTCAAATATTACACGTATCATTATTAATGACAATCTAGGGAAAGGTCAAACTACTATTCAAAATGATGTAGTTATACTGCAACGCTTTTAATTTCTTGGGAAAAAATCTCAAAGTAGTTTGAGAGGAGGGGTGCAACTACATATCCTTCGACAAAAGAGCTTGTGTATAAGGAAGTTGGTAAGATAATTTTTGATTGAAGTTTCAATTTTGAGATCCAAGAAGACATTATAAAGAAAGGAAGGCGATAACAACACTCACCTGAGGCACACTAGATACCAAAAAATAAAAAAATTTCATAGGAGGTTCCCCAACGTTACATCTTTCTATTAGACCCACCACATTTGTAATGTCAACATTGTACATGCAAGGTTGTCGTAATGATATTTGGTGTAGGCATGTTGTTTCAAATGCCAAAAGAAATTATTTTTTGTGGACCCAACTCCTCTATCTCAAGAAATCAATTATTACATGCCTTTGGGCATTTAAGCTTCATTAAAAGGCCCCAACATTTTACTCAAACGACATTTTATTTCTATCGATTTTTTTTTTTATCCCTACAAACTAAGTCCAAAGTATCCTCCAACTTATACACGGGAATTCCAACATGTAAAAATCCAAAATGGTTTCCATAAGGCTTTTGACTGCTAGCTTTCTTCAAATCTCACAAACTACATGTACTGTTAAACTCATTTGCAACATAAAATACAAAAATCATGGTAGGTATTCCAACTGGAGCTACAAGAATAGATTTTATGATACCTTTGGGATGGACCAGGGTCTATTTTTCATCAAAGCCAATGTCGCTACTCTTAAATTATCTACATGCCCAAGACTACTCATCTCACCTGAATGAAAAATCTGAATTGTTAGTAGTTGGCCTTGGAAAATACGCATGTTCGAAAGGGAAGAAGTTAAATTACCAAGAGTGATCCGCAGGGAGTGTTGCAGGCTATAACATATGATGCCCATTATCACATCATTCAAAGTCTTCAAAACAAATGGACCTGCATGAAGTTTTCAGATCATGTAGAGTCTAAAGTTTTGAAGAAGCTAATGACAGATAAATTACCCCACCAACAATTTTTTGGATGTGTTGAACATTTTCCATAGTGAAGGTTGCATAAGACATGACTTTGGGTATCCACTCCACTCCAGGAGGTCCACGAATACAAAAATCATTATCGTCCATCCATTTCACTTTTGAAAAAACCACTTGAAAAGTCAAGAGTTGTGTACCACACCAGTGGAGGAATCCACTATTGAAGCTACAAAGACATGGTTTATGAATTTTTCTGGAAAGATGAATTGTATTTTCAAACATAGTAGAACTTGTAGCAAGGATGGGATCATTGAGTGTTTTAAAGAAGGAAAACACTAAATACATGATAGAAACACCATCTCCAAGCTTGTGGTGTGTATTGAAGAGCGATGTGGTCGCTTCCTTGCTAGTCTTGTACTTGAGAGAATGAAATTCCCAAAGTGGACGAGAGGAAGCTTCCTTAGCTGCATATCAAGAAATAAAAGAAACATAAACCAAAAAGGAAAACAAAGAAAATATTGAAAAAGTGAATTGAACTAAATGAAGAGCACTTAGCAACATACCATAATAATACTGGTGAATATTGGAAAGATAGAGTCCTACATATGTGAAACCATGAGAAATACGTTTGTATTATTTCCTTCTTGGTTGATAATCCAAGGGACTATAAAGATATAATGCCTGCAAAAATAAATAACCATATTTGAAACCATGCCAAAAGAAAGTACATTGTTGCAATCCCTATCAAGACCTAACTCTATTGATATATAATTTCCAAAAGAAAGCACTCTGCTGCAATCCCTATCAATAGGGAAAAATTAAAAACTAGAGACGAGGGACTATCGATGGTGGATCTAGTCAATTAGGGCCCAACTGAAACCACTTCACAAAATATTTGATATGCTAAAACCCTTTTGTAGCATATGGGTGAAGGCATGGACAGGGAACTGAGGCGGTGAATGAAAAATTACACATGGTAGCGCATTGAAGGAAGGAACAAGGCATTGAGGTGGTGGATGGGTAAATTACACATGGTCAATTGCAAATGAGTATTGACAAATGACAAAGAGCCGAGGAGAACTTCTCCTTAAAAGAATGCCTTTAGTATAATTATTATTTATTTATATATAATGTTGAAGATAGAATAATTATTATTTATTTACATACAATGTTGAAGATTGAATATAATAAAAATAATGCTCTATTCATTTATCGATTTGTTTTCAACATATCATATTAACATATCATATTGTATCATTTATATAGGGTTATTTCATAAAAAAATAAGTAAACTAATTTCTCATATTTTGTGAAATTTTCATTAGTATGTGAAGTACTAAGTGTTCTTACTTTGAAACAAATTGTGAAAATCGAGTAACAAATTAACCACTGGGATTGCATGTAATTTTTTTCTTTATTATCAACGAAGTATGCAGTGATGATGCCATGGCGATTGGTCTTAGTGCGAACATATATTAGAGTATCTTGGTCCAATGGTCGATAGAAATTAGGAGTATTGTATTCTCCACATAATGAGAAATTGGCAACTCTTCTTCCCATAGGGACGACTTATACTTCTTGAGCTGGAAAACGTTAATCACTGGATGAATGCCACGCTGTAAGGGAAACTTAAACTTGAAATCATTTTTTCCCAACAAATCTAAACTATTATAGGGATCATATTCTAAACTATTATAGGGACCATATCTGAGTAGGTGAAGCTTGTAATGTTTGTCTCCTTGAAAATGTTGCTTCTGAAGATATAACCAAACACAATCACCAACTTTAAATTGGGCTAGGCTACAATGGTGATCACAAAGGGCCTTCACATCTTCTCAATTTTTTTATAGAGAACTGCGAACTTGCAAATGAATATGTTCTATTATGCTAACAAAAGTATTTCCTTATTGCTAAGCCATGAGTTATTGTCGAGAGGTAGGTTATGACAAGGTTACTAGAAATTCAAATATTTGTTTCTAGTTCAAATCCACAACACACTTCAAAAGGAGAATAACCAATGATGGAATGAATGACTTTATGTAGCAATGTTGAACAATATCTAGTGCTTTATCCCACTAACGATTTTTAATGTAGGAAATACAAAGTAACTAGAGCAATGTAGGGTTGACTACTTCAATTTGTCCATCGATTTGGGAGTGAAGTACAATGGAAAATTCTAGTTTTCTCTTCAATCATTGCCAACATGGTTTCCAAAAGTTATCGAGAAGTCAGACACCATGATTAGAAAGGATCATGGAGCCCAAAGTAGGTCCACACATGATGGAAAATAAAATATTTAGTCTGTCATGCTATAATGTGTTTTTCATAAGGTATAAATAAAGTCATTTTGGAGAAGCGAAAAAAACAAAAAGAACACAGTCATGCTTGTAGACAGTCATATGAAGGCATGAAAAACATTGGAACACACATCACCTTATATTCGGGGATTTTGTCTAGCTTCAACAATGCATAGTAGCCTGTGATTTCCTTCTCAGTGGTAATAGGGCATTCATGCTTTCTATGGTCATCGTACATTTGATATATATATATATATATATGTCTCGTTCATCTGTTTAATATAAGTTGTGAATTAAAGACTTTGGAAAATACCTTCCCCATTGTATATTCACGTAACTCATGCATAGTTATGATGTGGAATCAGATCTAGTAGAGAACATAAGTTACAATGTCAGTATGCCACCTTTAAGAGAGGGTGATACAAATTATGGTTTCAGACGTTAAAATACGATGAGCACTAAGGAAGTATATGTTGAAGGAATGTTGGCACCTAAGGGAACGATCCAGACCTCAAAATGTCTTTCTTGAACCAATGCTCAGACTTATAATAGTAATAATAATGAGAAACTCACTGTTGACGGGCGAAATTGACCGCTCGTCAACTAGAGGAGTGAATCCAGTCTGGGGTTGTCTAATTAACCCAAGCCATTTGGATTAATTCTCTCCGATGGGTTTATCGGCTCCATTGGCCAATCTAAATCCTAAAGAAAGTGAAAAATAACTAAAGGAAAAACAATGATCTAATAAATACCAATTACTAAAAAACTATATGCACATCTAAGTAAATATATATGTACAAATTAAATATTATATGTATGATATATCTATATACAATCTATACAAAGCACGAGTTTTAATCTAAACTCGTAAAAATCAAATGTAGATTGATTACTTTTAGTGATAGTAATAAAGCAAGTAAAAACACTATCTATATTTTTTGGTTTTGTTTTCTTAAATGTATGCACTCATGACATCACACATTAAACTTCCTAGTTGAACATAAAATAATAGATCATAGAAAACGTTTTATATAGAGGAAACTTATATATTCAGGAAACTAACGAAATCAAATAACAAGCTAATGTGTTATTGCATCCAATGTCTGTTCGATGTTGAACATCCAACCACATTTGTCTGATGAAGTAAACCTACTACATATCTTAAGATTGCCCTTAATAAATGAGGAACAATAATGTTGGAGATTGAATTATAACAACAAAACATTGAATAAATACAGTTACAGTAATCATATGATTTGCAAATTGCTACGACGAGATAAATCTTCCTATAAAAACTTGCATGCAGACATTCAACATAAATTAGAGATGAATCTACTAATTTAAATTTGAATAGATGATCACTGTATATATATTATTTCTGAAACATAAGATATGGGAAGAATATAAAATGAATTATGTCAAATGATAATAAATCTCGACGACGAAAGCAATCATCATCTATTATCTAATCAACATAGACATAACTTGAATCAAAACATCATAGAGAGAAGCTAAAGTTGTAACGTGAATTCAATTTCATTCAAGTCTGCAATAAAAACGCCCATACTCTTGCCCCAGGTTAAGATGATCAAATGTTTACAAAATAATATGTTTATATAGGTTTTAGGAAACATAACTGTTTCCTATTGATAAGATCAAATTTGTTTCAAAAATATGGTGGATGCAACCACCCTGATTTCACTAGATATCAAAACACTATTAACAATCTAATTCTGTTTACTCAAAATACAAAATTGATATGGCTGGGAGACCTCAAAAGTGTCTCATATCATATTGGAAACCATGGACTCCTTAATCATCCTGAAAACAAATGAAAATGAGAAGATCTCAGATATGTTTTCAATTATCAAATCAAACAATTCGAATTTTCTTAACTGGCTACAGAATCTTGCGATTCTGTAGCTAGTTATAATAGAAAATGCAATCATATTTTATTAAATAAACAAAACAGACTAATCTTAATAAGAAAAATAGTTTATTCAATCAAATCGAATATCCTAACTTAAGAGTGACACAATCATGCTAAATATCATACCTCAAATCATGGAATCAAAACGTATAAAGAAATTTTGGAATTAATGATAGCTGTTGCTGCCTCTACATTTTTGAAAATAACACGACCTGTAGTTTTCAATCATTTTTCCTTCCCTTGGATAATGGATTCAAGTCTGTTGTTTTCATTTATCAATAGATCAACTTGGTCTCTTAAAGACTTGAGTCGTGACTATAGTAGTGGAACATCAGTATAGAACCTGCCGATCCATGATTGACACTCATCACACTGTGACTGTAAGGAATTTGCATTACCACGAACAACATTATGGGTTGGAGAATCCTCCATGCGAATGGTAGACTTATCATAGAGCTAGATACCAGGAAATTCTTGGTTGTCCTTTAGATAGGGAAGCAGATTATAAACATAGTCGTAGGGTCGGTCAGGGTATAGCCCAAATGACACGGGGTCCTCTTCAATGACGAATTTGTCAATTTCTGAGTCTGAATCTTCGCTCACTTCAATCGTGTTGATTGTGTCTATACGAGGTTTCGTTTGATTTTGAACACATCGAGAAATTAAATGACCAGCTCTTTTGTTCTTGAAATTGACATCAACACTGCCTTTGAGCTTCTTTCCTATAGGTTTTTTAACAGTTTTAGTGCAATCCTTTGGATGTGTAACCGGTCGGTTGTCCTATTGAATGACATTAGGGTAGCTCGAGGGTTCGTTATTAGGGGAAAAATCACAGGCCTGGAGCGGTGGAGAAGAGGCCGTAGGGTTCACAAGGGTTTTTACAATGATTGGCTTATCTACCTTTCCCAACTCATGGTTACCAAAACCATTTCATGAAATGAACGCATCCAAACAATCATTTTGTGACTGTAATTGGTGCACGAGGATGATTTTAATTAGACCATGATGAAATAAATTCAAATCTTACTTCTCTTTTCTAAACCATTTACCCATTTTATACAGACTTCTGAGCAGGTAGTAAGGCATATTCAATGGAAAACTAATAAAACTCATAAGCATGCGTAGATGATATAGGGAAAAAAGTTCGAATCGCCCCTCACATGTTATGAATTGCTTCACAACAACAAGTAAATCATGACACCTAGGTTTCAAAAAAGAAATTGGCATACCTTGATCACAACTGATTATTTTTCGTGAGGTAAACAGTAAAGTCCAAGGGACCTCCTCCACTTTCGCATTCTTGAACCATTTCTGACCAACTGCTGGCAATCTCGTGGCTTGGCTTAAGAAATCTTTTGTTACTTCTAATTGCACATCATCGATATTTTCCCTACAACCATCAAAGGTTAAAGAAAATTCTTGGGCGACCTGAAGGTTAAAACCTTGAAATTTTTCAATGAACAAATGCCAACCATTCCTTTCCAAATCCTCCCTAGCGTTATCATACGAGAGCAGGGTCTGGATGCCATTCGGTTCAACCCTGACCACTGGAGCCATGTCGAATGGACATGTTATTAACATAGGATACACAGGTAGGGTTTGGAAAAACGCCACAGAGCCATAGCCCTGAGCGTTATCAATGCATGCTATGATAATTCAAATGGTGGGCAAAGTGTTAATCACAACGCATGTGAGAAAATTTGTGAAGCCCGAGACCATGCTCAAGAGTAATGGCATTCTCTACTATGTATGCCACCTTGGCATTGGGTACATGCTAGGACCAGAGTACTTGAAAACATAGTGTGTGCGTCAAAGTTTGATTGCAAAGATAGGTGAGTTTACAAAAATTGAATAGCCAAAGGTTTCATGAAAGAAATATGATCAAACATCAAACCAAAATCGAATATAAATTGATTGGGGTCTTTCGTTCAAACAACCACAAGTTTCTTAGGCACTCTTAGAATCGAAAGGGTTAGAAACAATGAGAGCAACATGCTCATAGCAAGAGAACACAATTCTGTAATAAACGATATGCTTTAAATGAAATTTTAAAACAGAATGACAATGGTAATTGTGAGTTTTCATGCTTTCAGTCATGAAAACTAAGCATGAATAGATGATAGGTGAAAATGCGATGATTTACGACTGTCGTTTAGAGAAACGCTTGTGAAGAGTAATAAAATTTCATAGACCCTGTGTAGGCAGCTTATAAAAATGATAATTATATATTCGCTGCCAACAATGGCGACATGCTAGGAGAAACAATTATCTTTGCCAAATGAACGAGTTCAGATTAGAATAATCAGAAAAAAATTCGAATTGAAAACAATCGAAAAGTTGTTTGAGCATCTCAAATAATTATAATGCATTCTAGTTTCAGACAACTGTTAAAGAGATGAAAAATGATTACAATCTTAGCAAAAGAGAGCCACAATGTTAAAGTTAAAATCTTCAATACTGTTGACAGGGCCGCTGCTGCTAGCAGGCATCCATAACCTCGATAGGGATGTTAATTAACCCACTCTGATATCTGTATCCTGTCAAGAAATTCCAGATCAGAACGAAGGACGTTTAAGGTCAAAACATAATCCATATATGAGAATTTTTCTTTACCTCACATTGCTTCACTGCTAGCAGGCCTGTTCAGTACCCCGATGAAGTTATCTTGGCGTCATGCATGCATTTATCTGCTGCCAGCAGACCTGTTCAGTGTCCCAGCAGGTTTACAAGCACTTCCCATAGCTCTCTAAAAATTTATATTAGTTTTTAAATATATTCAATAGAGCGGGGTGATGCTGAAAATTCTTGTTTTTTAACACATCTTAATATGTCACATACCTTGAAATTTTTTTCCAGCTGTCCTTCATCAAGATCTAGAAATAGTTTATTAATAAAACTGACTTTCAAGAACATGGGACATCATTGAGTTGTTCTCTTAAAGAACAAGGACAACATAAAAAGGATTTTTACAGATGGTCGTGAATACCTTCAATTGCTGATTGTAATCAAGAAAACGCTTTTCAAGCAACAAGTCATCTTCAACATGGCTGCAATTTTAGAGAAATACAACAATTGATGTTTTAACAACTTTCAGTAGTCATTTTCGAGGGGAAATTTTTCTGTTTTCTTTGTCTGAGCTAGCCCATGGTGCAGGCATATGTGTTTCAAAAGAAAGACCGATAAGAATAAATGAAAACCGAAACAAACCAGAAAAGAAAAACAAACAAAAAATAAAACAAAACAAAAAATATTTACAAAGGGTGTATGGGAGCATCATCAGGTGAAGTACTTTTTTAGAGCTTGGCCATTCATCGGGAAGGTGTCTGGCTGTCCCTCTAAATTCTGTAAGAGAAAGGAACTGAGACCTAGTTTCTCAACAATTAAAAATGGCCCCAACCACAAGTTCTGAAACTTAGTATGCTCTCCTTTTCCCTCATGAGATTTGTCCCATTTTAGGACAAGGTCACCTACCTCAAAATTTTTGTCAGAGGCAAAATTGGAATCAAACCAGTTCTTGACAATGAGTTGATGTTGATCCAATTTTTGTTTTGCTTGAGCCCTCAATTCCTCTAACTTTAACAAAGCGTTAATTCGACTCTAAAAAGGGGGACAATCTTCTTCCTATACCTTCTGCGATAACTGTAGAGATGGAAGAAGGACATGCAGTGGAAGAATCGCTTCCCTATCATAAACGAGAAAGAAAGGTGAGTTACCCAAAATAGTTTTAGGAGTTACTATGTCAGCCTAGATTGCGTTTAACAATGCGTTATGCCAATTTTTATGGTTTTCGGAGACCGTTCTCTTGATGATTTTGATCAGATTTTTATTAGTTGATTCTTCCAAACCATTGCCTTGGGGGTAATAGCTGGCAGAGTAATTTAATTTAATTCCTTTTTCTAAAGCAAAATCACTCATTTCAAGAGACAAAAAATAAGAAGCATTGTCAAATACCAGGCATTCAGGGATACCGAAACGAGTGATAATATTTGAATTCAAGAAGGATATTACCTGGCTGGTATTTACAGCTTTTAATGGGGCAGCCTTGGACCACCTGGTGAAATAATCTGTGGTTGTTATGATGTATTTATGCTGCTGTGAGGATGCCGGATTGATTGGGCCTATAATATCTAGGCCCCACTACTGAAAATGGGAGTCTACCGAAACTGGTTGCAAAGGGAATGCTAGTTTCTGTATTCGTCCAGATGCCTTTTGACAAATGACACATTTGCGACATAATGCATGAGAATATTTAAAAAGGGTTGGCCAATAATAACTTTCTCTTAATAATTTATGGGCGGTGGTGTCTCCACCGAAATGCCCACCAGCTTCCCCTGCATGTAATTCCAATAAGACTTTTTCTGCTTCATCTTTTTCAAGACAGCGCATAAGTATTCCATCAAAATTTTGGCAAAACAAAATACCATTAATAAGCTGAAAAGAACCAGATTTTAATCTTAGTGCTCTCCTTTTTTTGGGATCAAGGTGACGAAGAGCTGATCCTTGTATAAGACAAAATTTGATGTCATCGTACCATGAACTAACAATGTTTTGTGCACAACAGATTTGATTTTGATAGTGATGATCTGGATTTAACATATCAGTTTCATTTTGCTTTCCTACAGCTGAATCGGCGACCAACTTGCATAAACCTTGGCCTCTTAAAATTTGTGCTGGGGTGATTTCTATGTCATATTCCTGTAAGGATGTGACCCAGTTTGCCCTTTTTTCGCCTAGTTCTTTCTGTACTAACAAATTTTTGACAGTCGGGTAAGGGACACTGATAATCATCCTGGATTTCAACAGATAAGATCAAAAGTGTTTTACTGCTTTAAAAACAACATAAGCTTGTTGATCTACTACTAGGTAATTAAGTTCTTCTCCCTTGAAGCCTGAGATCATAAAGACAATTGGGACTTCGTTATTTTCAGCGTTCTTTTGAGTTAAGACAACAATGTAAGATCGGTTAGAGGCAAACGTGTAGAGGGTGAAGTCTTGCAAAAAATCAGGGCTCATTAGAGAAGGAGCGTCTATTATGGCCTTTTTTATTGAATCGAAAGCCTGAATTTCTAAAGGTCCCCAATGGTACTGTATATCCTTTTTTATTAAGTTTTGTAATGGTCTCACCATTTCTGAAAAGTTGTGGATGAATCTCCTAACAAAGTTTATATGTCCTAAAAAAGATTGCATGGAATTTTTTTACGAGGGAGGGGGTAGTTTCGAAATGGCTTGGGTCCTTTCAGGGTCGATAATCATCCCTTCATTCGATACAATGAATCCGAGAAGCTTACCTTGTTCTACTGCGAAGACAGATTTTTTAGGATTTAAAGAAATGTCGTACTTACGACATCGCTGTAGAATAGATCTTAAATGAGCTAGATGATCTCCTTTATTTTTTGAGAAGACAGTGATGTCATCCAGGTAAACTACTACAAATTGATTGATCAAGCCGCAGAAAGCGATATCCATCGTTCTCTGAAAAGTGGTGCGATGTTTATGAGTCCAAAGGACATCTTTCTATAAGTGTAGGTGCCCCACGGGGTACCGAAAGTAGTTTTGAGCTGGTCTGGGGGAGACATAAGGACTTGGTTATACCCGGAAGAACCATCCAACAAGGATAATCTTTTAGAACCAGATACCTGTTGAAGGATCTGTTCCATGGGAGGGATGGGGTAGTTGTCTTTATCAGATTCTTGATTAAGATTTTGGAAATCGACACATAGTCGAATTTCACCACTCTTCTTTCTAACGGGGACAAGATTAGAGACCCATTGTGTGTGCCTTACCGGGAAGATTATTTTAGCTTTCAAGAGTTTGTTTAATTCCTTCTTGAATGTTGGTTCAATTTTTGGGTGCATTTTCCTTAACTTTTGTTGAAAATGTTAGGTCTCGGGTTTCATGGGAATAATGTATTGTATGATGTTAGGATCAAAGGTTTTTAGGTCGTCGTACGTCCAGGAAAAAACATCTTTGAATTCCTTAAACAACTTGATAAATGCTACCTTTTCTTGCTCAGAACACCCCAAACCTAAATTAATGCACTGTGGGTTGACTTTGGTTCCCAAATTTACTTTTTCATGTGTCAAGGAGGAATTATTCATTTTACAATTCACTGATTTTCTGAACTTATCGTGAAGATCATAAAATTTTTCTAACCTAACCATAGATTTCAGGATAGAGTTTACCATGTCTGATGTAGATTCTGGGGATCTCAGATCTTGTATTACCGTAAAGTCACGAAGATTTTCGTCATGGGTACCTTCGTCGATCACTGCGCCTTGGAAAGTTTCTTCCTTATGCAGAAAACTTATGATCTGTTGATCATCATCAAAGACTCTCCAATTCGTGATGTTTTCTGGGATGGACACTCTGAATAACAGTTCGACGGAGAATTCATTCGGAGATAGTCCTTCTGCAGGAATTTTTTTTGAAGCGACGTTAGCTAACAAATCGGCTTCAGAATTATTCAATCTAGGAATAGAATTTATGTTAAATGCAGAAAACTTGTTCATCAAATTCCATACCTCAGTCTGATATATTTTTAGGTGTGGAGATAAACAGTGGATAATTTTTTTTACCTGTCTAATCACTATTTCTGAATCACCGAAAACAGTCAAATTCTGAATGTTTAAATCTAGTTCTTTTCTGAGACCTTGCAGGAGAGCCTCATATTCGGCCGTGTTGTTTCTACATTCGAATTCTAACCAACAATTAATCAAAGTCTTGTTACCTGCTGGATCGATGAGCACACACCCTGCACCAGCTCCTTCCTTATATTTTGACCCATCGAAGTACAAAGACCATATTTGATTTTCTTCAGGTGCATGTGACCATCAAGAGGAGGCTGCTGACTGTGTGCATGTCATAATTTCAGATTGTTGTTCCGGGTCAGTGATGGTAGAAGTTTCGGCCATGAAATTGCTGAAAAAAGTGTCCATCCCCTGTAT
>ML809028.1:154955-182477 GCA_009831015.1 Picea engelmannii
CATCTCTTTAACAGTTGTCTGAAACTAGAATGCATTATAATTATTTGAGATGCTCAAACAACTTTTCGATTGTTTTCAATTCGAATTTTTTTCTGATTATTCTAATCTGAACTCGTTCATTTGGCAAAGATAATTGTTTCTCCCAGCATGTCGCCATTGTTGGCAGCGAATATATAATTATCATTTTTATAAGTTGCCTACATAGGGTCTATGAAATTTGATTACTCTTCACAAGCGTTTCTCTAAACAATAGTCGTAAATCATCGCATTTTCACCTATCATCTATTCATGCTTAGTTTTCATGACTGAAAGCATGAAAACTCGCAATTACCATTGTCATTCTGTTTTAAAATTTCATTTAAAGCATATCGTTTATTACAGAATTGTGTTCTCTTGCTATGAACATGTTGCTCTCATTGTTTCTAACCCTTTCAATTCTAAGAGTGCCTAAGAAACTTGTGGTTGTTTGAACGAAAGACCCCAATCAATTTATATTTGATTTTGGTATCAGAGCAGGTTAACCAAGAGCATAGTTTAAGGGACTGTCGGTCATTGGATCAAAGTTAAGTAGACATAAGGCAAAGGTGATTTTGTTGTAGGGAGAAATGATATTCATCAAACTATCGTTCCCTAAGCCGTGTTGGAGAGATTATGGAGATCTCTTGAGCAAAGAGAGAGGTGCGATAGTCGTGGTCTGTGCATCATCGTACCATATACCAAGTGTGAGGATATATAACTCTATGCATCATCTCACCCTATACTAAGTGAGAGGAGTGATAATTTGGTATCATCGTGATTGGCGCCCCACACCTCTCTGGAGGAGCGATAGTCGTGGAGTGATCACCGTGGAAAGATTGTTAACTTTAAACGTGTGGAAAGTTTGTTAACTTTGAACGCATGAGGTATATGCACATAACTCAAGGTATGGATTTGAATTTTTGTTAAGCATGTGGAGTATCTACTTTATAATTAAATGGGTGAATATTTTATTCGTTGATGTTTCTTTTTGGAAAAAAGGTTTAAAGGAATATGCTTGATAAAGGATGGGTGAATGATATAATATTATTTAAGAGGTGGACCTTTTTATTTGTAAAAAAGAGGTTTTAAGGTAGAATACATTAAATATTTGTGTTTTGAACCTTTAATTAATATTTGGTGTTCAACCTGGAAAGTATACTTTTGTTCCTCCACATTAAAGATTAGTATTATAAGCTTGGTTTGGGCAGTTTTTTGTGCTAATGGAGAAGATGCAGAGTTCTAAGTTTGAGGTGGAGAAATTTAGCGGTAAGAGTAACTTTTCTCTATGGAAGATCAAGATGTGGGATCTTCTTGTGCAACAAGGATTGCAAAAGGTGTTGTCTAGAAAGGCAAAGAAACTGACAAGCATGACAAAAGAGGACTGGGAAGATTTGGATGCAAGAGCTCTCAATACCATTCGTTTGTGTTTGGTAGATGAAGTGTTGTTTAACATTATTGAAGAGGAGACAACAATAGGTTTGTGGAACATATCGGAGAGTTTGTATATGACAAATTCCTTGATGAACATAATCTTCTTCAAGAGGAAGTTGTACTGCTTGCGAATGAAATAAGGTACAAAAATTGTTGATCACTTGAATGTTTTCAATACTTTGATTTGTCCATTATCTACTATGGACGTAACGTACAAAGATGAGGACAAGGAGGTTACGCTATTGTGTTCTTTGCCCAAGTCTTGGGATCATCTGGTCACAACTATGTGGTTTAGCTCAACATATGTCATTTATTATGACATTGTTCTAGGAGCTTTGTTGTTTGAGGAGATGAGGAAAAGATCCAGTAAGGAAACCTCAACGACAGAAGCAATGGTGGTCAGAGGTCGATCTATAGAAGCAGGGAAAGATCATAAAGGTACAACTATGTCTAAGTCAAAAGATATAAAGGGTAAGGAAAAATGTTGGTTTTGTGGCAAATCTAGGCATCTCAAAAATGATTGTTGGAAAAGACAACAAGCATCCAAAGAGGACTCCACAAAAGAAGCGAATTCAGCAAAAGGTATGATTGATGAAGTTTTTTCTGTCTATTGTATATCACCATGTGTTCACATCGAATGTGTAGGGAAATGATGGTTGAGTCACCATGAAATAATAAATAAATAAATGTATTTACTTTGAATTTGTAAATATTATTGATTGCATGTAAATGGGAATACGTCTGTAAGACCTAGATAGGCATGCGTACCCCTGGTTTATTAGGTCACCTATGAAAAGTCTAAACACAGATTTAGGTAGATTGAATATGTAGGGGGGGGGGGCACGTATGCTTGGTTAGCCTTAACTCGATGAAAGAGTTAATGAGTTAAATTTGTTTTTAGGTCAGTGCAGGTGGTTTTTTGGGTATCCATGGTATTGTGTCCATGGATTGCATGTAATGAAGCCTATAAAAGGCTTGGTGAAATCCATTGTAAATGTGCCTGGAGGTAAGCAGTGAAGGATTACTTGTCTGGATTGGTCGTATTTGGTCAAGGTTGTTCAAATGCAAAGTTCGAGCTGGAGCAGTGTGTCTAGTTTATAAAGATGGGTATGTAGAAAGGTTGATGTGTTGGCAGCTCAATCAAGTGTTTGAGAATATATGATGAAGGTAAGTTCATGTCCATAGAACTTGGAAAGTATTGCAAGGAAGTTGGGATCGAATAGGCATGTTCAGTAAAGTCAAGTTGCATTAATAGTTGTGGATAGAAGCGATTGAGCTATTTGGTAACTCAGTCAACATCGGTTGCAAAATACAGGAAGATTCATGAAGAGGTATGAGCAGGTCATCTGATAATTACTCAAATGTGAAAGTATTCGGTTGTGATGCTTATGTTTTGTATCATCATTCTAAGTAGGACCCAGATCAAAAAGGTAGATCTTTGATATGGTGATAATGTTAAGGGATGCAAATTGTGGGATCATACTACCCACAGAATCATCATGGACAAAGATGCAGTGTTTGATGAATCTCTTTTTATAAAAAAAGACATAGTAAAATATGAAAGGTCCAAAGCATGATTGGTAGCAGAAGGGTAATTGGAAGGTATTTATTTCCATGAAAGTCTCTCACCAATGGTTAAAATCTTGTTCCTATTCATGTTGAGTTAGCACTAGTTGTGTTAGTACAGTTAGATGTTAAAATTGTTTTACATGGAGTTTTTTGGATAAGGACATGTTTTTGGAACAACCAAAACAGTTAGTTCAGAATCACAACAAAATATTTGTTTGCAAACTCAAGAATCATTGTATGGCCTGAACCATGCCAAGAAAATGGTACAAGATGTTTGAATCCTTCATGGTGAGACAAATTTTACAAGAAATGAGTATAACCATTGTGTTTATGGTATATCCATTATCTTGGTGATATATGTTATGTTTGTTGCAAGCACAAACATATTTGAGATCAACAAGTTGGCTCAGTTGGTTATGATGTTTGTTATGAAGGATCTAGGAGAAGCAAAATAAATATTGGGCATGGAAATACACAGAGACAAGAAATATGGTAATATTGGTTATCACAACAGAAGTATGTGGTAAAGATACTCAGGAAATTCGGTGTAAATAATGTGAAACTGGTAAAATCTATTTGGATTTCCATTGTAATTTCTCTTCAGGTTTATGTCCTAACTGATGAAGAAGAAAAGGGTTATATGTCTTAAGTATTATATGCTAGTAGGAAGTTTGATGATTGCGATGAGAAATGGTCATCATTTCACATGCAGTTGGTGTTGTTAGTAGACACATGGAAAAACCAGGTGAAGAGCATGGATATGGGTGCTTCAAACATAGAAGCACAAGTATCACCTAAAGTGGTTGCAGTGATTTAGTCTGTGGTTATGATTCATGAGATTTGGACAAGAGGAGACCTACCTCAGGTTATCTCTTGCAAGAATTCAAGGATCTATTGGGTATGTTTGGACAGGTACAGGATGTGGTGTTTCGTGCTGGTCAAAGTGTTGTGAATTTGACTAACAATCCAGTGTATCAAAATGAGACAAGTGCATCGGTTTATTAGACAAGTTACTAATCGAAGAAAAATGGTCCATACTAGAGAGAATCGTGCATACATGTTCATGTAACAATATTTTTAGAGAAGTTGTGGAGTTGTGATGATGTTTGGCTTCCCTTGGTTTGCGGAAAAGGTGATGAATTAATTAAGGGCATGATATATTAGGTAAATTGTTGTCAAGGTGGAGATTGTTGGAAACATGCCAACAAATTTTCCATGTGATCACATGGACATGCATGCAACTATATTAGGAATGTGCATGCATGCACTCTTTTGTGAACAAATTGTGTAACTGGTGGATCTAATTATAATCAATTAGTCTAACTGTTTGAAATCTATGCTATATATATGAGCATACCCATAGAGGCAGGAGTGCAATGTGTAGTGAGTGTGTGAGAGAAAGACACAACACTGAGGTGATTGTGTGTGAGAGGAGAGGATGGTTGTATTCATGTGCCAGCTATTGTAATTCTCCCTTGAATAAAAAGAATATTAATTATCATTGCCTCGTGGTTTTTTTCCGCATTGGGTTTCCACATAAATCACTGTGTCAATTGTGGGTTTGTTATTCTCAATTTTATTGATTGTTTATGCTTTGTTTTGTTTCCGCTTCCCAACATGTTATGGCTTATAAGTGGCAAGTAGGTTAATAATGAAGAATCTGTGTTAATTAAGTTCCCTAATGATTAATTGATGCACAATGACATGTCCAAGGATTATTTGTATTAATCTTGGCATTTCATTTGTGGACACAAAGAATATTGTTCTATTGTTAAATCTCACAAACACATAGACCGATTAATCTAAAAGTTTTCAATAAATATAAACACATGAAAATTGACATAGTTTCTTCCTTTAATCTCCATTGTTTAATAATAATGTTGTAATTGATGGATGGTGATACCTATCTATGTTCACTCTCCACTAATGATGTTGATGTGATAATATTGTGCAATATAGGAATCAACATAGTTTCTTATTTTAATCTCTACCGTTGATAGTGATCCTTATCTACTTCCACCACTAATGATGTTGATGTAAATCCCTATCTACTTCATAGAGATGGTGATCCTATCTACTTTCACCCTCCACTAATAATGCTGATATGATAAAATTATGAAATATGGAATTCAACGAAGTTTCTTCTTTTAATCTTCATCGTTCAATACTATTGTTAATGCTATAGATTGACAGATGGCGATCCATATCTACTTCCACCACTAATGATGTAATAGTATTATGTAATAAGGAAATCCGTATAGTTTATTCTTTTAATCTTCACCGTCCTCCATTATTGATGCTACTGCGATAGTATTATGCAAATGGAAATCAACATAGTTTCAACTTTAGCGAGCGTTTATTAATTATCGAGATGTATTAAAAAATTCAATATAAATATGAAGGAACTTAATAAATCTACACTTAATTTGTTTTAACAGATAGTTTAATATAAAATATAATAAAATAGTTTTGATTTTATAACATCTGGCAAATGTCCATCCATGCACTACACTCAAACTGTTAAGTGTGTTTTAATTTTGTAATTGTAACAGTTTACAGTTAAAAATAAAAAGTTAAAAGCGTGCAGTTTGCAATTGGCAAGAAGTTCTTATAACCGTCCCAAATAGAGCTGATTGAGCTCAAGGCCATAGGGGGCTCAGTTTGGGCTGCCTCTGCCGAATACAGTTGAAAACCAAATCACAGACTAAGCAATAGATAGAAAAGACAAGATGATTTTTTAAGGATGGTCTAGTATCACGAGGGGCGAACTTGGAAAAATTGGCCTAAAATCATCAGAACAGGACTAAAACGGCCGTTTCAATTCTGCTAATGGCTAGTCTTTGTACTCCAATTCATGAAATGAAAATAAAAGTATTGCTACTTAGTCAAATTCATGAAATGAAAACCAAAACATTGCTACTTAGTCAAACTTAAACAAATTTAATTTAATCTCAATCTATAAGATTCCAACAAATTTAATTTAATTTAATCTCAAACAAATTGCCATGAAATGAAATCCCATATGTGTGATGTGTGAGATGTAAGAAAACAACATTATATACACAACAAATCATGGTTCATATTCTAGGGTTAGTTTGGTTGGTTCTTTAATATAGTTTTGTTGGATTATCATAACCATTTTTTAAAGGGGAGTACTTCCTTAATTTTTTCATTTTAGTATGTTTAGATTCAAGTGAAATAGAGTTTCATTGGATTACTATAACCACAATCAGTTCTTTTCATTGGAAATGTGTGTAGAAAGAAGTGCTTACTCATTCAATCTAAAGTTGCAATCAAGTCATGAAATGTCAGTTGTGTTCATGAAGGGTCAATGTGTGAGGGAAACCCAACCCCTTTAGACTAACTGTAGTCAAGAAGTCCATGTCATAGCAGGGCTTCTAAGTCCATGTCATAGCAGGCATGGGAAACCATGGGTATAACCTTAAGAACTTTGAACTAAGGTAATATTCAATCTAAGCCTAGTGCTTGGCCACCTTGTGATTTTGTTTAGCAGGTAGAAAAAAATCAAGGTACGTTTTAAAAGAAAAGTGTGTGTCACACACACACATGACATTTCGGTTGGTTGCACCTAGAGAAAATGACCTCATAACCCATATGCACACAAGTGCATCAAATTCAACCTCCATGTCCTTCAATTTTAAAGCTCAAATGGATTGGATCCATTAGTGAGGAGGGAGGAGTTTTTCGCTAATAGGCAAGGTCCAATTCCCATGAGGCCTTTCCTTAGAACCATAAGGTCAACTTAAGGTATTATATTAAATGATCTCATGAACCTTTTGACACGTTTTTCATTGGAATTTTTACGTCTAAAGAAAATTAAAAGATTATAAATTGAACTTAGGAAAACCACTCAATTTCTCAAATAAACTCGTAAGTGATCTAATTAGTTATATACAATGAAAAATGCAAACATACCAATGAGATTGCAATAAATTATTAATTTAGCTAATGCAAAAAAAAAGGTTGTTCCTACTTTTTAAACAAATCAAAGGTTCACAAGCATAATGTTTTGTTGGGATCCTCATTTTGAATTTTGGAAAAAGCCATGTTGGAGTAGCAGGAAGGACAAAGTGGTGCAAATAAGCAAGTAGAACAGATGAAGAGTTGTTCCATGTGACGTAGACATTGTTAGGATCATTAAGGATCCTCAGTGTGGAAGGAAGACATGGACCGAAGAAGTGGGCAAGATTCTAGGGGATGAAGAATGAAGTGGCAGAAAGAGAAAGACATGTGGCCAAAGCAGAAGAAGATAATAGTGATTCCATCAAACATAGATTGGAAAAAGGACAATATCTCTACATAGTTTTGAATGTACCTTTCTTCCCTTAGGTAAAATGATATATATTGTAATGGATGAACCCTAAAAGGGTTGTTGGAAGTCAGAGAATAAATGGTTGTCAAGCTTTGTAATAAGTTCAAGGTTAAAGTAGTAATCCATTCTCTGTAATGTACTTTGAGTGGTTGTGGCACTAAGCCACTTTGGGAAATATACTGGTTCATGTTGAATATTAATGGAATGATGGCCCAATTAAAAAAATGTGTTTTCTTCTTTATGCATGGCAACGATGTGGTTTATTGTTATTCTTTAACTATGCTAATGAATGGATAGCATCTAATATAATATTTGATGTGCACTTAAGTAGGATTATAGTATTGATTATGATGGTATAATATTCCTTGAGTGCATTAATATGAGTTATGATCTAGTCGATAATGTTTGGCATGAAAAATAAGGAAATCTATGCCTATTGAGTTGAGTGTTAGTTGTGACAACCATGCTCTTTGAGTGATACCTTCTCCTTCTAAAGGATTGAATATGCATGTGCTTAGACTACAAATGAACCCCTTTGTTGGAAACCAATGCAAACCTCTTGATCCAATTGGATATTGGTGGCCACCCACATGTTCCAATTTCCAACTAGCTCATGCTAACAGTTTTCAGTTCACCACATTTCTCTGTAATGGGGAGATTTCTTTGTAATTGTGGGTTCTACACTTATAGGGCTATCCTGAATCGCTACATAACATCCAAGTGGAAATTGGTGGCCTCCACCTATTCCAAATGGATTATTTTGGAAGTTTTCATGTTAGTACATCTTTGTGTACTTCCAGAGCCGTTTTGGGGCTCTAAACAATGTTTTTATTTTCATAGTCAAACTATAGATGGAGTTAGATTTTTATGAAATAATGTATAGGTCTTGAAAATACCTATCCAACGAGCTATCACACACCTAAAACGGAGGTCATATGCAAAAGTTATGATGCCAGGAAGTTGAGGTACCAACTTACCCATCGGGGCCCACATAGCTTTTGGCGTTTCATCTCCTAGGGTTAGGTTTTTGGATGTATAGGGATTTATCATTCATGTTTATCATAAAAAGGCCTTTAGAGAATCATTGTAATCATCTTCTTGTGGATGAGTGTATCCGTCACATCTCCTCTCAGAGATAAAGCTGCCACCATTCTAGTGAGTCTTGCACTCTGTATTTTTATAGTCTCTGTACATTTCTTTCATTAATAGAAATCATGTATTGATGTATTTCTCTATTTCTGACAATTTTTATGTGTATTTCATTGTAATATCTCTTCTTTCATATCGTTTTAAAAATAATCTGGATCAGTGGTATTATAGCAGGCTGCTCTTGATCGTTTTTTAATGCATGTCCCCGATGAAGTCCGAGTACATCAAGTTGGGTCTCGAGCTTGTCTCTCTTGAGGAAAATCGCTCTCGCACACCCAAGAAACCCTCTATGGCGGCAGAAAAGGAAAATAGAGGAGCACAAGATTCTATTAACTTGTTGGTTGAGAAAGCTCTCGCGCGACAGAGGGACGAAATGATGGAGAAAATTTTCCACATCCTTCAGTGCTTGTTGATAGAAAAAGGTGCATATTCATCAAGTGGCCACTTTGGCGGAACCTCTCCCTTAAAGGTAAAAGTTAATTTTTATATTCCCGTATTTGAAGGTCAGATAGATGTGGATGCCTTAGAAAAATGGTTGAATTTGCTAGAAGGTTATTTCTCTGTTCACAATTTTTTCGACAGGGAAAAGATTACCTTCACACTCCTCAAGGCTCTCCTCTATGTCAAACATTGGTGGGAAACTTACTGGGAGAAAAGTTCCATAAAGGAATATGGAATATATTGGGTCAATCTCACTTGGTATTTTTTGTGTGGATGCGGTCAAGGCACAATACTTCCTTGTTGATAACTATGAAGGCCAATACATGAGATGGACCACACTGCAGAAAGAGAAGAGGCAAACAATGTCGGAGTTCACAAATTCTTTCCATACCTTGTGCAACAATCTGGGTATCAAATACTTTGAGCGACATCTTGTTATGAAATACCATGGGGATTTTCATAAGCACATCCAAACCTAAATGGATTTCAATAACATCTCATCATTGGGAGTTTTTTATCGATATGTTGTCAAAATCGAGAAGAAATGTAGGCACCAGAAAAAATGGGAGTTTAGATCTGCAAATCTGCATCAACCAAAGCATGGTAAAGATAGCCCTAACCAACATCCTTCTGATAACCATTCCAAGACATAGGAAAAGAAGGGGAAAGGAAAGATGAAGAATGACACTGGGAAGTGGTGCAACCTCCACAAAATCCCCTTGCATAACACCAATGAATATCGCTTGAAACAATCATTGGTGGTAGAGGTCAAAGACGAGACAGACCCTGATTCAAAATTTGATCCAGAAAATATTGAAAACATACAAATCATCGATGCAGACCCTACTTCCACTGTCACAACCAGAACAATTCAACCAGAAGAACCAGTAGATCCTGAAGAGGGGGAGCACCTCTTTCATTCACAGATGTGGGTGAAGGGGACCTCGTTTCATTTCATTGTTGATAGAAGTAGCCAAAAGAACCTCATCTCAGTTGAGGTCGACGAATAGTTGGGGTTGTCGAAAACACCACACCCGCAACCATACAACATCAGGTGGCTTCACCAGGGACGCGATATTTTTGTCAGCCAACAACGTTGCTTGTCCTATGGAATCCAATCATTCAAGGATAAGGTAGTGTGTGATGTTTCCCCTCTTGATGTCTGTGATGTTTTTTTGGGCCAACCATATATGTGGAAACTTCATGTTGTTTATGAGTCTAGACTCCATAGTGTCATTATTACTTTGGGGGGTCATATCTACAGGATACCAGAGGTAGTTCCAACTACTATTCCACCAAAAAAATGTCGCAAGATAATCTCTCATACTTCAAAATGCATTCTCTTCACAGTTTGTTCAAAGGATGCACAAAAGGTCACCTGCAACCTCAAGACCTTCTATCTAGTAGAAGTAGACTGCAGAAGAGAAAGAGGATATTGTTTCTTCACCTACAATGGTGCCTACACAATACCTCTTCAAGCTCAGAGACAAAAGGTTGGTGGAACAAATTCAACCCTGCCAGCAACAATTTCGTGACAACCTTCCACAGACCAAGCAACGCAACTTCTCCAACAAGGTACGCAATGCACCAAGATTTTGATTCAGAAATATTTTTCCCTCTTCCCCTGGAACTCAATGCAATGGAGACCATTTCTTCCTAAGGGGGGAGGATTGATACAAGTGGATATTGGTGGCCACCCACCTGTTCCAAATTCCAACTGCCCCATATTGAAAATTTCCAGTTCAACATGTTTCTCTGTAATGGAGACATTTCTTTTTAATTTTGGGTTATGCACTTATGGGGTTGTCTTGAATCCATACACAGCATCCAGGTGGAAATTGGTGGCCGCCCACCTATTCCAACTGGCTTATTTTTTAAGTTTTCATGTCAGTACATATTTTTTTACTTCCAGGGTCGTTTTGGGGCTCTAAACAATGTTCTTTTTTTATTTTATTTCCATAGTCAAACAATAGACAAAGTTAGATTTTGATGACATAATGTGTAGTTCTCAAAAATACCTTTCCAACGGGCTATGACACACCTAAAATGAAGGTCTATGAAAAAGTTACGATCCCAAGAAGTTGAGGTACCAACTTACCCATCGAGGCCCACATAACGTTTGGTGTTTCATCTGCTAGGGTTTTGATTTTGCATTTCTAGGGTTTTGGCATTCATGTTTATCATAAAAAGTCCTTTGGAGCCTCATTGTAATAATATTGTTGCAAATGAGCGTAGCTGTCACATCTCTTCTCAGATATAAATCTGCCACCATTCTGGCGAGTCTTGCACTATATTTTTACAGTCTTTGTACATTTATTTCATTAAAAGAAATCATGTATTGTTGTATTTCTCTATTTCTGGCAATTTTTATGTGTATTTCATTGTAATATATCTTCTTTCATTTCGTTCTGAAATTAATCCATATCACCTCTAGTATTAGATTGAGCCAACAAATGGTTCCATTGTTGGGACCCTTCATTATGTCTATGGAATTCTAGTAACATGATTGGTGAATTGATCAAAAGATACATAATGGGTTAGTGATTATAGAAAATTGATCGCTTCAATAAATAATACATTAAGGGTGATCGATCTTGATGGATTCATGGTAATCATGAAAACTATTAAATATTTTAGGTAGAGAATCCACAACCAACGTACCAAAAGAGGAGAGAGATCTAGTGGAACATCCAAAACCTGGTTGTGGTATAGGGGTTCGGCCATGGAATTGCAAGGGCCATCAATTTTTGGGTGAAAATAACTATAGAAGGATACATCATTGAGTTCATAGTAGAGTTGAACTATTCTTTTTTAAGAGTAGAAGACAAGTTCAAGAAGGGAGCTCATTGAAGAATATTGAAGGCAGTTATGACTTGGGTGAAAATGTTCCTGACGAAAGAGGATTATATTCCCTTCAACTCAAAAACTATGGTGGAATAAATATTTTTGCATGGCGATGACCTAGAATGGGACTGGTGCAGATGAGTACATAGAAGGAAATAGGTACTATGGAGTAAGCACAAGCTCTAGAGAGAGCACAAAGAGTATTGAAAAGGGATGCAATAACTAATAAGTGGTGGCTAAACAAGATGAAGGAGGTTCACCTAAGAGACAATATGGTATTTAAGGATACAATGAATAAGGAAGGGACAATGGAAGCACACCTAAAGAAATTAGATGGGTTGTGAAAGCAAGGAGAAATGACCAACGAGTCAATATTGTGAAGAAGCCAATGAATCTACTCACATTAATAAAGTCCTAACCATGTAATTAAGAAGTCTTTAGTCAGTTAAGTCTAATCAAATTTGAAAGTCTTGTAGTCATTTTCAGTTTGCAACTATATTTTTTTGAACAACATGTACCACCTTTATGTTCGAGTGGGGGGGTGGTGAAGGGGAAATTATGTCATGTCAAGATAAGACCTTTGGGTTGCATCCAGATAAGATCTTGGAGTTACATAAAAAATGATGTTTTTAAAGTTATGGGGTAGTGCTACAATGTTGTGGTGATAACTAAAAATTCTCAATGGTCACGTTAGAAGTTTTGGGTCTATTAATAATTTGTGTGGATTTAATACCCACATTGAGTCATAAAAATTGAAATTATGGACATAGGGGTTAAAATGGTAAACAATAGGGTTCAATCTACAAGTGGGGAAAGTTATGTCATGCCATCATTTGGATTTAATTATGTCATCATTTCTTCTATATTTTATTGAACAACAGGTACAACCTTTATGGTCGAGTGGGGGGTTGGTGTGTAACGTTCTTGGCCACCCCAGGATGGGCCACATCACACAACCTCAACTTCTATATATTTGAGTCAACCAAACTGTAACATTCCTAACATACTACTAACCAATGTTACTCTAGAAGTACATTGTGTAGATTCTAATTTAAACACAATATGCGCATTATCTCTTGAAGTAACGTGCTCAACCCAAGCTTGAGTCATGCCACACAACTTATAAAAGCGGAAAAAACATTTTCTTTTTAATACAACCTTAAGGAGCGGAAGTAACTCAAATAATTACGTGTTACATTATACTGATCACATAGCACAATCGTGTGCACAACCATCTTGACATCCTGTGCCAACTCTGCCAACTCTAATTTCCTTGTGCGTGAAATGTAATTCTTTGTCGACACACATGAATTCCATCCTCTTGATGCACACCAGTTATAATCATGTGCACCCGCCCACTCAATCCTCTTCTTGATGACTGATAACCAAAATCACAAAGTTAACTTAACTGACAAGACTATCCACAACTACAAATAAAGGTTATAAGAACCATACTTACATATGTCGGTGATATTAAATAGAATAGAGACAATTACTTATATGTGACTACATACAAGAATTAACCCATATCAAGAATAAACAAATAATCACATAGTAAACAAGAAAATCACTTAAAAAACACTTATCTTTTATGAAAGTCACCAACTATGGCCTTGACTCATACGTTCCTCCTAGCAATAGACGTTGTTTCTCATAAGATTTTAGCAATAGGTCATCGTCGAGTTGGGGCTCAAAGTCCACCAGGGAAACAGACTTCCAGTGACACACTAAGGTTGACTCTTAGCATAATTTCTCAGTCCTAGGTGCTCTGATCCAGGTGGATATCTGTGGCCACCCACCTTTTCCAACTGACTCAAAAAAAAATTCTGATAATTTAGGTAATTTACTATCTTTAGCAATTTTTAACTTCCGGGGCCATTTTGAGGGATTAAATGAAGGTTTTTCGGGACCGAGCTTCTCAATAATAGCCAAAGGCTCTGAATTAGCCCCCTAAATGAATTTCCTCGATGATACTTTTCCAACGAGCTATCATGCACCCCAAATGAAGATCGTATGCCAAAGTTACACCCCCGAGAAGTTGATACACCAAATTACCCAAAACGGGGTCCACAAAACTGTTGGATTTTCATCTTTCGGGGTTAGGGTTTCGGATTTTCTTTATGATAAAAAGACCTTTGGAGCCTCATTGTAATATCATCTTCTTGTGAATGCGAGTAGTGGACACATCTCTTCTCAGAGATAAGTTGCCACCATTCTAGCGAGTCTTTCACTCTGTATTTTTACAGTCTTTATACATTTTCGCTCATTAATAGAAAATTGTGTATTACTATATCTTTGTGTTTATGGTTGTATCTCTGATACATTTATGTTATATTATTTAATATCCGAGGTATCTCTATACATTGCTTTATTATATCTCTGCTCTCATTTTGTGCCGAAAATAATATGGATCAGTGGTATCAAAGCAGGCTGCTCTTGATTATTTTTCAGTGCATGTCCCCGACGAGGTCCGAGTATAGAAAGTTGGATCTCGATCTTGTCTCTCTTGAATACAGTCTCTCTCGCATGCCCAAGAAACCCTCCATGGCAGAAGAAAATAAAAACGACAGAGAAGACGATCCTATCAATTTGTTGCTTGAGAAATATCTCATGCGACAGAGGGATGAAATCATGGAGAATTTTCCCCACATCCTTCAATGCTTGCTGATAGAAACATGCACATATTCATCAAACAACCACTTTGGAAGCACCTCTCCTTTCAAGGTATAGGTTAATTTTGATATTCCCTTATTTGAAGGTCAGATAGATGCAAATTCCCTAGACAAATGGTTAAATATGTTAGAAGGTTATTTCTCTGTTCATATTTTTTCCGAAGGGAAAAGATAACCTTTGCACTCCTTAAATCTCTCCCCCATGTCAAACATTGGTGGAAAAATTACTAGGAGAAAATTTCCACAGAGGAGTCTAGAATATATGGAACTGAGCCCACTTGGGATTTTTTGTGTGGATGCAGTAAAGGAACAGTATTACCTTGTTGGATACTATGAGGACCAGTACGTGAGATGGACCACACTGTGGCAAGAGAGGGGCCAAGCAGTTCTGGAGTTCACCAATATCTTCCACACCTTGCGCACAAAGTTGGGTATCAAAGACTCTAAATGAAATTTGGTTCTGAAATACCGTGGGGCTCTACACAGATACATCCAAACTGAAATGGATCTTCTGGACATCTCATCACTCGGTGTTTCTTATCGATATGCTACTAAAATCGAGCAGAAGTTTAAGCACCAGAACAAATGGGAGTTTGGGTCTGAAAATATGCAACAACCAAAGTATGATAAAGACATCCCTAACAAATAGTCTCTCGAAAACGAGTCCAAGCCATGGGAAAATAAGGGTCATGGGAAGACAAAGAAGGACACCAAAAAATGGTGCGATTTCCACAAAACCCCCTGGCACAACACCGAGGAATGTCTTTCAAAACAGTCATTGGTGGTCAAGATCAAAGACAAGGAGTCGAACCTTGATTCAGAATATGATTATGAAAATACTAGTAAAAGACAGATCATTGACACAGACCCCACTGTTATTGTCGCAACTGTAGAAATTCAACCAGAAGAACCCACAATTCTTGAAGAGGGGGAGCACCTTTTTCATTCACGTATGTGGGTGAAGGGCACCCCGCTGCATTTTATTGTTGATAGCGGAATCCAGAAGAACCTCATCTCAGCAAAGGTCATCAAGCAGTTGGGATTGTCGACAACACCACACCCATAGCCATACAACATCTGGTGGCTTCTCCAGGGACAAGATCTTCGTGTCATCCAACAGTGTCAATTTTCATATGGCATCTAACCCTTCAAGGATGAGGTATTATGTGATGTTGCCCCACTGGATGTATGTGATGTTCTCTTCGGCCAACCATATATGTGGAAGCGCCATGTTGTTTATGAGTCTCGATCCTGTAGTGTCATTGTTTCTCTAGGGGGTCATCTCTACAGAATCCCAGAGGTAGTTTCAGCTATTGTTCCACCTAAACAACGTTGCAAGGTAGTATCTCATACTACAAAATTCAGCTTCTTCACAATCTGTTCAAAAGGTGAACAGAAGGATATTGCAACCACTACAGCCTCGAACCAATCACCTTCTATCCAACATAAGCAGGTCGACAAGATTGCAGCAAATTGTAATGATTCCTTTTACACAGAGGAATCTCATGTAGCCAGACTAGTTAAAAAGGTCCAACCCTTCCAGCCACATGTTCGTGACAACCTTCAACAAGCTAAGTAATTCAACTTCTCCAACAAGGCAACAGGGATGATTTTAAGGATGGAAATTTATTTTAAAATGTAAAAACATTGTTGAATATTAGTAATCCTTCATATGTCAATTATAAATGTTTGGCGATATTTTTTTTAAAATATTCAAATTTCTAAGTATTTTATATAGTTTTTATAAAAAAATTGCGATTTTTAAGGTAAAATAATTGATTCTATAGAATTTTGGCAAATCATTTTTAAAACAAAAAATCTCATTTTTGGAAAATCCATGGAAAATTAGCCCATGAGCGAAATTTAGCCCCTAAAATCATCCATGCAAGGAAAACAACTCATCAAGATGCAGATTCAGCAAATGTTTTTCCCTCTCCCCGGGGCACTCAACGCAATGGAGACCATTTATTCATAAGGAGGGAAGATTGATCCAGGTGGATATTGATGGCCACCCACCTTTTCCAACTGGCTCAAAACAATTTTCTGACCATTTTGGTAATTTACTATTTTTAGTAGTTTTTAACTTTCAGGGCCATTTTGAGGGCCTAAATGAAGGTTTTTTGGGATCGATTTTATCAATAATAGTCAAAATATCTTATTGATCCCCCTAAATGAATCTCCTCGACAATACCTTTTCAACAAGCTATCATGCACCCCAAACGGAGATCGTATGCCAAAGTTACGCCCATGGGAAGTTGATACACCAAATTACCCAAAATGGGGTCCACAAAATTGTTGGCTTTTCATCTTCCAAGGTTAGATTTTTGGATTTTATTTATGATAAAAATCTCTTTGGAGCCTCATTGTAAAATCATCTTCTTGCGAATGTGAGTAGTGGACACATCTTTTATCAGAGATAAGCTGCCACCATTCTAGCGAGTCTTTCACTCTGTATTTTTATAGTCTTTATACATTTTTGTTCATTAATAGAAAATTATGTATTACTATATCTCTCTGTTTATGGTTGCATCTCTGATACATTTCTGTTATATTATTTTATATACTAGGTATCTCTGTACATTTATTTATTATATCTCCTCTCTCATTTCGTGCTGAAAATAATCTGGATCATACTCGTTGTTTCAACTATCCCATAGTTCCCCATTCCCCATGCACTTGTCACACCCAAGGAAGTGTGCTCCTTCTCTAGTCAAAAATCCTTTTGCTACCCCACTTCCTTTCTCAATGATACCAGCAACAGGTTGGACAAGAAGTCTCTAAGCCCTATGACTAATGCTCAGTGCACTAGGGAACAATTCTCATGATCCTTACTCTAACTTTCAGAGTATGCTCACGGGTCTGACAACCTCTTCACAACAACCAACATCTCTCCTAAAGATACCGCTCATGATATGTCAACCTGTCTCCTTGACAGTAACTTTGATTATAGCCCACAACTCCTCACAAGCTTCGTTGTGCAGATAAGGTAATAATCAAATTTTCCATAGGGTCCGACCCCCTTCTACTCACAAGAGCCTACAACATGAATCTCAATAGTCATAATGAAATAATCCCCAAAATAGACTAAGGCCAGAAATATATGTTGCATTCCTTACACTTGACACATTTAAGCCACTTGGTGACCCGTTCCCTACCCTAGGGAACTTAGGATGAAAACATATCCACATTACACTTTTCAAAAATATTATTAAAATATTCCCCCCTTTTCCCGTTTTCGGTGGAGTTGACCCCCCATATCTTTTCGTCTGAGTCTGTCTGTGCACAATGATGAAATATTGTATTAAAAAATGACATTGTATTTATATGGAGATGCACATTGTCCTATCTGGGTCCAGGATCACTAGCCTCATAATCACACAAGCTCTCTCTCTCTCNACACACACACACACACACACATATCCAGATCATTACTACGCACTTACCCAAGTGAGTGAAACATGGTGCAATGTGTGCACTTACCCAAGTGCACGCAACACCAAAACCAGGTGCCCACGGCTCACCAACCTATATAGTCATTACAAAAACCATTCATACCAACTGCTCACCAGCATATATGTACAATTACAAAGGTTCTAGATCAAGGACATTGCATTCTCCTCCCCTTTATTTATGCACTGTCCTCGATGCATCATATACACATGTACATACAAAAATTTAAAAAAACTTCAAAAATATGAGGACACTCTATTCGTATAGTATATTCTTATTCCTAGGTTGCATCCTCAGGACTGTACGAGGTCCGTATTCAAGCCTCATGATAAAAGAGACCCTTTTGTAAATAATGTAACAAATGTAGATAAACCAGTTTCAGAGGCTGAGATTAAAAAACAACAAACTTCTACTGTTAATACTCGCAGAAACGTACCTCCATTTTTGTTGACTTTTGAAATTTTCAATAGGAATGTACATAATTGTATGGTAGATTCAGGTGTGTCATCTAACGTAATGCATTGGTCTATCTGTGAAAAGATTAATGTCGAAGTTCAACTGTCCATCTTGAAAATTATCCAGCTTGATTGAACTAGTGTTAAAGTGATAAGCGAATTAAAAAATGTGCTTATAAGATTGGCATCCAATCCTAAAGTCCATCAATTGATTGATATCATTGTTGTAGATATCCCAAAAGTATATGGTTTGTTTTTAAGTAGAGATTGGTCAAAACAATTACATGGCTTTTTTGCAACGGATTGGTCTCACTTGTGGCTACCCGAGAACGGAAGGCCTAACAGAATCAAGGCAAATCGCGAACGTTATCTGAAGTTCACGGTAATTGATTTAAATGATCCCAATGAACCATTGACTCCTTCTGCCAATTCGCCTGAAATACAGGGGATGGAAACTTTTTTCGACAATTTCATGGTCGAAACTTCTACCATCATCGACCCAGAACAACAATCTGAAATTATGACATGCACACAGTCAAAGCCTCCTCTCGGTGGTCACATGCACCTGACTAAAATCAAATATGGTCTTTGTACTTCGATGGGTCAAAATCTAAGGAAGGATCTAGCGCGGGGTGTGTGCTCATCGATCCAGCAGGTAACAAGACCTTGATTGCTTTCCGGTTAGAATTCGAATGTACAACCAACACGGCCGAATATGAGGCACTCCTGTAAGGTCTCAAAAAAGCACTATATTTAAACATTCAAAATTTGACTATTTTCGGTGATTCAGAAATAATGGTTAGACAGGTAAAAAAAATTATCCATTGTTTATCTCCGCACCTAAAAATCTATCAGACTAAGGTATGGAATTTGATGAACAAGTTTTCAGAATTTAACATAAATTTTATTCCTAGATTGAATAATTCTGAAGACGATTTGTTAGCTAACGTCGCTTCAACACTTTTCCTGCAGAAGGCCTATCTCTGAATGCATTCTCCGTCAAACTGTTATTCAGGCCGTCCATCCCATACAACATCACGAATTGGAGAGTCTTCGATGATGATCAACATATCATAAGTTTTTTGCATATGGAAGAAACTTTCCAGGGCACAGTGATCGACGAAGGTACCCATGACGAAAATCTTCACGACTTTACGGTAATACCAGATCTGAGATCCCCAGAATCTGCATCAGACATGGTAAACTCTATCCCGAAATCTGTGGTTAGGTTAGAAAAAAATTATGATCTTCACGATAAGTTCAGAAAATCAGTGAATTGTAAAACGAATAGTTCCTCCTTAACACATGAAAAAGTAAATTTGGGAACCAAAGACAACCCACAGTGCATTAATTTAGGGTTGGGGTGTTATGAGCAAGAAAAGGTAGCATTTATCAAGTTGTTTAAGGAATTCAAAGATGTTTTTGCCTGGACGTACGACGACCTAAAAACCTTTGATCCTAACATCATACAACACATTATTCCCATGAAACCCAGACCCAACCTTTTCAACAAAAGTTAAGGAAAATGCACCCAAAAATTGAACCAGCGGTCAAGAAGGAATTAAACAAACTCCTGAACGCTAAAATAATCTTCCCGGTAAGGCACACACAATGGGTCTCTAATCTTGTCCCCGTCAGAAAGAAGAGTGGTGAAATCCGACTATGTGTCGATTTTCAAAATATTAATCGAGCGTCTGATAAAGACAACTACCCTGTCCCTCCCATGGAACAGATCCTTCAACAGGTATCTGGTTCTGAAAGATTATCCTTGTTGGATGGTTTTTCCGGGTATAACCAAATCCTTATGTCTCCCCCAGACCAGCTCAAAACTATTTTTTGTACCCCATGGGGCACCTACGCTTATAGAAAGATGCCCTTTGGACTCATAAACATCGCACCACTTTTTAAAGAGCGATGGATATCACTATCCGTGGCTTGATCAATCAATCTATAGTAGTTTACCTAGATGATGTCACTATCTTCTCAAAAAATAAAGGAGATCATCTAGCTCATTTAAGATATGTTCTACAACGATGTCGTAAGTACGACATTTCTTTAAATCCTAAAAAATTTGTCTTCACAGTAGAACAAGATAAGCTCGTTGGATTCATTGTATCGAATGAAGGGATGATTATCGACCCTAAAACGACCCAAGTCATTTCAAAACTACCCCCTCCCTCGCCAAAAAATTCCATGCAATCTTTCTTAGGACAGATAAACTTTGTTAGGAGATTCATCCCCAACTTTTCAGAAATGGTGAGACCATCACAAAACTTAATAAAAAATGGTGTACAGTACCATTGGGGACCTTTAGAAAGTCAGGTTTTCGATTCAATAAAAAAGTCCATAATAGACGCTCCTTCTCTAATGAGCCCTGATTTTTCGCAAGACTTCACCCTCTACACGTTTGCCTCTGACTGATCTTACGTTGTTGTCTTAACTCAAAAGAACGCTGAAAATAACGAAGTCCCAATTACCTTTATGAGCTCAGCCTTCAAGGGAGAAGAACTTAATTACCCAGCATTAGATCAGCAATCTTATGTTGTTTTTAAAGCAGTAAAACACTTTCAATCTTATCTGTTGAAATTTAGGACGAAAATCATTGTCCCTTACCCAACTGTCAGAAATTTGTTAGTACAGAAAGAACTAGGAGAAAAAAGGGCAAACTGGGTCACATCCTTACAGGAATATGACATAGAAATCACCCCAGCACAAATTTTAAGAGGCCAAGGTTTATGCAATTTGGTTGTTGATTCAGCTGTACGACAACAAAATGAAATTGATATGTTAAATCCAGATCAGCACTATCAAAATCAAATCTGTTGTGCACAAAACATTGTTAGTTCCTGGTACGACGACATCAAATTTTGTGTTATACATGGATCAGCTCCCCGTCACCTTGATCCCCAAAAAAGGAGAGCACTAAGATTAAAATCTACTTCTTTTCAGTTGATCAATGGTATTTTGTTTCGCCAAAATTTTGATGGAATACTTATGCGTTGTCTTGAAAAAGATGAAGCAGAAAAAGTCTTATTGGAATTACATGCAGGGGAAGTTGGTGGGCATTTCGGTGGAGACACCACCACCCATAAAGTATTAAGAGAAAGTTATTACTAGCCTACCCTTTTTAAAGACGCTCATGCCTTATGCCGCAAATGTGTCATTTGTCAAAAGGCATCTGGATGGATACAGAAACTAGCATTCCCTTTGCAACTAGTTTCAGTAGACTCCCCTTTTCAGCAGTGGGGCCTGGATATTATAGGCCCAATCAATCCATCATCCTCGCATCAACATAAATACATCATAACAACCATAGATTATTTCACCAGGTGGTCCGAGGCTGCCCCATTAAAAGATGCAAATACCAGCCAGGTAATATCCTTCTTGAATTCAAATATTATCACTCGTTTCGGTATCCCTGAATGCCTGGTATTTGACAATGCTTCTTATTTTTTATCGCTTGAAATGAGTGATTTCGCTTTAGAAAAAGGAATTAAATTAAAGTACTATGCCAGCTATTACCCCCAAGGCAATGGTTTGGCAGAATCAACTAATAAAAATCTGATCAAAATCATCAAGAGAACGGTCTCCGAAAACCATAAAAATTGGCATAACGCATTGTTAAACTCAATCTAGGCTGACAGAGTAACTCCTAAAACTGTTGTGAGTAACTCACCTTTCTTTCTCGTTTACGGCAGGGAAGCGATTCTTCCACCGCATGTCCTTTTTCCATCTCTGCAGTTATCGCAGAAGGTATAGGAAGAAGATTGTCCCCCTTTGGAGAGTCGAATTAACGCTTTGTTAAAGTTAGAGGAAGTGAGGGCTCAAGCAAAACAAAAATTAGATCAACATCAACTCATTGTCAAAAACTGGTTTGATTCCAATTTTGCCTCTGACAGAAGTTTTGAGGTAGGTGACCTTGTCCTAAAATGGGACAAATCTCATGAGCGAAAATGAGAGCATACTAAGTTTCAGAACTTGTGGTTGGGGCCATTTTTTAATTGTTGAGAAACTAGGTCCCAATTCCCTTCACTTACAGAATTTAGAGGGACAGCCATACACCTTCCCGGTGAATGGACAAGCTCTAAAAAAGTACTTCCCCTGATGACGCTCCCATACACCCTTTGTAAATATTTTCTGTTTTGTTTTATTTGTTGTTTGTTTTTCTTTTCTGGTTTGTTTTGGTTTTCATTTCTGCTTATCGGTTTTTCTTTTGAAACACATATGTCTGCACCATGGCCTAGCTCAGACAAAGAAAACAGAGAATTTTCCCCTCGAAAATGACTGCTGAAAGTTGTTAAAACATCAATTGTTGTATTTCTCTGAAATTGCAGCCCTATTGAAGATGACTTGTTGTTTGAAAAGCATTTTCTTGATTTCAATCTGCAATTGAAGGTATTCACGATCATCTATAAAAATCCTTTTTACGTTGTTCCTGTTCTTTAAGAAAACAACTCAATGATGTCTCCCTGTTCTTTAAGAAAACAACTCAATGATGTCTCCCTGTTCTTTAAGAAAACAACTCAATGATGTCTCCCTGTTCTTGAAAGTCAGTTTTATTAATAAAATATTTCTATATCTTGATGAAGAACAACTGGAAAAAAAATTCAAGGTCTGTGACATATTAAGATGTGTTAAAAAACAAGAATTTTCAGCGTCACCCCGCTCTATTGAATATCTTTAAAAACTAATATAAATTTTCAGAGAGTTGTGGGAAGTGCTTGTAAACCCGTCGGGACACTGAACAGGTCTGCTGGCAGCGGGTAAATGCATGCATGACGCCAAGATAACTTCGCCGGGGTACTGAACAGGCCCGCTGGAAGCGAAGCAATGTCAGGTAAAGAAAAATTCTCAGATATGGATTATGTTTTGACCTTAAACGTCCTTCGTTCTGATCTGGAATTTCTTGACAGGATACAGATATCAGAGTGGGTTAATTGACATCCCTATCGAGGCTATGGACGCCTACTGGCAACAACAGCCCTGTCAACAGTATTGAAGATTTTAACTTTAACATCGTGGCTCTCTTTTGCTAAGATTGTAATCAGTTTTTGTCTCTTTAACAGTTGTCTGAAACTCGAATGCATTATAATTATTTGGGATGCTCACACAGCTTTTCGGTTGTTTTCGATTCGAATTTTTTTCTGATTATTCTAATCTGAACTCGTTCATTTGGAAAAGATAACTGCTTCTCCCAGCACGTCTCCATTGTTGGCAACGAATATATAATTATCATTTTTATAAGCTGCCTACACAGGGTCTATGAAATTTTATTACTCTTCACAAGCGTTTCTCTAAACAACAGTCGTAAATCATCGCATTTTTACCTATCATCTATTCATGCTTAGTTTTCATGACTGAAAGCATGAAAACTCGCAATTAGCGTTCTCATTCTATTTTAAAACTTCATTTAAAGCATATCGTTTATTACAGAATTGTGATCTCTTGCTATGAGCATGTTGCTCCCATTGTTTGTGACCCTTTCGATTCTAAGAGTGCCTAAGAAACTTGTGGTTGTTTGAATGAAAGACCCCCATCAATTTATATTCTATTTTTGTATCGATTTTGGTTTGATGTTTGATCATATTTATTTCATGAAACCTTTGGCTATTCAATTTTTGTAAACTCACCTATCTTTGCAATCAAAATTTGATGCGTGCACTATGTTTTCAAGTACTCTGGTCCTAGCATGTACCCAATGTCAAGGTAGAATATGTAGTACATAATGCCATTACTCCTGAGCATGGTCTCGGGCTTCACAAATTTGCTCACACGCGTTGTGATTAACACCTTGCCCACCGTTTGAATTATCATAGCATGCATTGATAAGGCTCGGGGTTATGGCTCTGTGGCATTTTTCCAAACCCTACATGTGTATCCTGTGTTAATAACACATATATTCGGCATGGATCCAATGGTCAGAGTCGAACCGAACAGCGTCTAGACCCTCCTCTCATATGATAACGCTAGGGAGGATTTGGAAAGGAATAGTTGGCATTTGTTCATCGAAAAATTTCAGGGTTTTAACCTTCAGGTCACCCAAGAATTTTCTTTAACCTTTGATGGTTGTAGGGCAAAGATCGATGATGTGAAATTAGAAGTAACAGAAGATTTCTTAAGACAACCCATGAGATTGCCAGCAGTTGGTCAGAAATGGTTCAAGAATGCGAAAGTGGAGGAGGTCCCTTGGACTTTACTGTTTACCTCACGAAAAATAACCAGTTGTGATTGAGGTATGCCAATTTCATTTTTGAAACCTAGGTGGCATGATTTACTTGTTGTTGTGAAGAAATTCATCACATTTGAGGGGTGATTCGGACTTGTTTTCCTATATCATCAATGCCTGCTTATGAGTTTTATTGGTTTTCCGTTGAATATGCCTTACTACCTGCTCAGAAGTCTGTATAAAATGGGTAAATGGTTTAGGAAACAGAAGTCAGATTCGAGTTTATTTCATCATGCTCTAATTAAAATCATCCTCGTGCACCAGTTACAGTCACAAAATGATTGTTTGGATGCGTTCATTTCACAAAATGGTTTTGGTAACCATGAGTTGGGACAAGTAGATAAGCCGGTCATTGCAGAAATCCTTGTGAACCCTACGACCTCTTCTCCACCGCTCCAGGCCTATGATTTTTCCCCTAATAACGAACCCTCGATATACCCTAATTCCATTCAACAGGACATCCGACCGGTTACACATCCAAATGATTGCACTAAAACTATTAAAAAACCTACAGGAAAGAAGCTAAAAGGCAGTGTTGATGTCAATTTCAAGAACAAAAGAGTTGGTCGTTTAATTTCTCGATGTGTTCGAAATCAAACGAAACCTTTCATAGACACAATCAACACGATTTAATTGAGCGAAGATTTAGACTCAGAAATTGACAAATTCCTGGTTGAAGAGGCCCCCGTATCATTTGGGCTATACCCTGACCGACCCTACGACTATGTTAATAATTTGCCTCCCTGTCTAAAGGACAACCCATAATTTCCTGGTCTCCATCTCTATGATAAGTATACCATTTGCATGGAGGATTCTCTGACCCATAATGTTGTTCATGCTAATGCAAATTCCTTACAGTCACAGTGTGATGAGTGCCAATCATGGATCGACAGGTACTATATTGATGTTCCACTGCGACAGTCACGACTCAAGTCTTTGAGAGACCAATTTGATATGTTGATAAATGAAAACAACAGAATTGAATCCATTATCCAAGGGAAGGAGAAATGATTGAAAACTACAGGTCATGTCATTTTCAAAAATGTAGAGGCAACAACAGTTATCATTAATTCCAAAATTTCTTGATACGTTTTGATTCCATGATTTGAGGTATGATATTTAGCATGATTATGTCACTCTTGAGTTAGGATATTCGATTTGATTGAATAAACTATTTTTCTTATTAAGATTAGTATGTTTTATTTTATTTAATAAAATATGATTGGATTTGCTGTTAGAACTAGCTACAGAATCGCAAGATTCTGTAGCCAGTTAAGAAAATTTGAATTGTTTCATTTGATAATTGAAAACATATTTGAGATCTTCTCATTTTCATTTGTTTTCAGGATGATTAAGGAGTCCATGATTTCCAAGATGATATGAGACACTTTTGAGGTCTCCCATCCATATCAATTTTGTATTTGGAGTAAACAGAATTAGACTGTTAATAGTGTTTTGATATCTAGTGAAATCAAGGTGGTTGCATCCCCCATATTTTTGAAACAAATTTGATCTTATCAACAGGAAATAGTTATGTTTCCTGAAACTTATATAAACATATTATTTTGTAAACATTTGATCATCTCATCCTGGGGCAAGAGTATGGGCGTTTTTATTGCAGGCTTGAATGAAACTGAATACATGTTACAACTTTAGCTTATCTGTATGATGTTTTGATTCAGGTTATGTCTATGTTGATTAGATAATAGATGATGATTGCTTTCGTCGTCATGATTTATTATCATTTGACATAATTCATTTTATATGTGGCCCATATCTTATGTTTCAGAAATAATATATATACAATGATCATCTATTCAAATTTAAATTAGTAGATTCATCTCTAATTTATGTTGAATGTCTGCATGCAAGTTTTTACAGGAAGATTTATCTCGTCATAGCAATTTGCAAATCATATGATTACTGTAACCGTATTTATTCAATGTTCTGTTGTTATAACTCAATCTCCAGCATTATCGTTCCTCATTTATCAAGGGCAATCTTAAGATCTGTAGCAGGTTTACTTCATCAGACAAAGGTGGTTGGATGTTCAACATCGAACAGACATTGGATGCAATAACACGTTAGCCTGTTATTTGATTTTGTTAGTTTCTTGAATATATAAGTTTCCTCTATATAAAACGTTTTCTACTATCTATTATTTTATGTTCAACTAGGAAGTTTAATGTGTTATGTCATGAGTGCATACATTTAATAAAACAAAACCAAAAAAATTAGATAGTGTTTTTACTTGCTTATTATTATCGCTAAAAGTAATCAATCTACATTTGATTTTTACGAGTTTAGATTAAAACTCGTTTTTTGTATAGATTGTATATAGAATTATCATACATATAATATTTAATTTGTACATATATATTTACTTAGATGTACATATAGTTTTTTAGTAATTGGTATTTATTAGATCATTGTTTTTCCTTTAGTTATTTTTCACTTTCTTTAGGACTTAGATCAGCCAATGGAGCCGCTAAACCCGTCGGAGTGAATTAATCCAAACGACTTGGGTTAATTAGACAACCCCGGACCGGATTCACTCCTCCAGTTGACGAGTGGTCAATTTCGCCTTTCAACGGTGAGTTTCTCATTATTATTACTATTATAAGTCTGAGCATTGGTTCAAGAAATACATTTTGAGGTCTAGATCATTCCCTTAGGTGCCAACATTCCTTCAGCATATACTTCCTTAGTGCTCATGGTATTTTAACGTCTGAAACCATAATTTGTATCACCCTCTTTTAAAGGTGACACAATTACATTGTAACTTATGTTCTCTGCTAGATTTGATTCTGCATCATAACTATGCATGAGTTATGTGAATATACAATGGGGGAGGTCTTCTCCAAAGTCTTTAAGGCACAACTTATATTAAATAGATGAACGAGACATATATATATATATATATATATATATATA
>ML809028.1:182501-203720 GCA_009831015.1 Picea engelmannii
TGACCATAGAAAGCATGAATTCCCTATTACCACTGAGCAGGAAATCACAGGCTACTATGCATTGTTGAAGCTAGAAAAAATCCTCGAATATAAGGTGATGTGTGTTCCAATGTTTTTCATGCCTTCATATGACTGTCTACAAGCATGACTGTGTTCTTTTTGTTTTTTTTCGCTTCTCCAAAATGACCTTATTTATACCTTATGAAAAACACATTTTAGCGTGACAGACTAAATATTTTATTTTCCATCATGCGTGGACCTACTTTGGGCTCCATGATCCTTTCTAATCATGGTGTCTGACTTCTCGGTAACTTTTGGAAACCATGTTGGCAATGATTGAAGAGAAAACTAGAATTTTCCATTGTACTTCACTCCCAAATTGATGGACAAATTAAAGTAGTCAACCCTACATTGCTCTAGTTACTTTGTATTTCCTACATTAAAAATCGTTAGTGGGATAAAGCACTAGATAATGTTCAACATTGCTACAGAAAGTCATTCATTCCATCATTGGTTATTCTCCTTTTGAAGTGTGTTGTGGGTTCGAACTAGAAACAAATATTTTAATTTCTAGTAACCTTGTCATAACCTACCTCTCGACAATAACTCATGGCTTATCAATAAGGAAATACTTTTGTTAGCATGATAGAACATATTCATTTGCAAGTTCATAGTGCTCTATAAAAAAATCAAGAAGATGTGAAGGCCCTTTGTGATCACCATTGTAGCCTAGCCCGATTTAAAGTTGGTGATTGTGTTTGGTTATATCTTCAGAAGCAACATTTTCAAGGAGACAAACATTACAAGCTTCACCTACTCAGATATGGTCCCTATAATAGTTTAGAATATGGTCCCTGTAATAGTTTAGATTTGCTGGGAAAAAATGATTTCAAGTTTAAGTTTCCATTATAGCGTGGCATTCATCCAGTGATTAATGTTTTCCAGCTCAAGAAGTATAAGTCGTCCCTATGGGAAGAAGAGTTGCCAATTTCTCATTATGTGGAGAATACAATACTCCTAATTTCTATCGACCATTGGACCAAGATACTCTAATATATGTTCGCACTAAGACCAATCGCCATGGCATCATCACCACATACTTCGTTGATAATAAAGAAAAAAATTCCACGCAATCCCAGTGGTTAATTTGTTACTCGGTTTTCACAATTGGTTTCAAAGTAAGAACACTTAGTACTTCACATACCGACAAAAATTTCACAAAATATGAGAAATTAGTTTACTTATTTTTTTATGAAATAACCCTATATAAATGATACAATATGATATGTTGAAAACAAATCAATAAATGAATAGAGCATTATTTTTATTATATTATATCTTCAACATTGTATGTAAATAAATAATAATTATTCTATCTTCAACATTATATATAAATAAATAATAATTACGTTGAAGGCATTCTTTTAAGGGGCAGTTCTCCTCAGCTCTTTGTCATTTGTCAATACCCATTTTCAATTGACCATGTGTAATTTACCCATCTACCACCTCAATGCCTTGTTCCTTCCTTCAATGCGCTACCATGTGTAATTTTTCATTCACCACCTCAGTTCCGTGTCCATGCCTTCACCCATACGCTACACAAGGGTTTTAGTATATTAAATATTTTTTGAAGTGGTTTCAGTCGGGCCCTAATTGACTAGATCCACCACCGATAGTCCCTCGTCTCTGGTTTTTAATTTTTCCCTATGGATATGGATTGCAACAAAGTTCTTTCTTTTGGAAATTATATATCATTAGAGTTAGGTCTTGATAGGGATTGCAACAATGTACTTTCTTTTGGCATGGTTTCAAATATGGTTATATTTATTTTTGCGGGCATTATATCTTTATAGTCCCTTGGATTATCAACCAAGAAGGAAATAATACAAACGTGTTTCTCATGGTTTCACATATGTAGGACTCTATCTTTCCAATATTCACCAGTATTATTATGATATGTTGCTAAGTGCTCTTCATTTTGTTCAATTCACTTTTTCAATATTTTCTTTGTTTTCCTTTCTGGTTTCTGTTTCTTTTATTTCCTGATATGCACCTCAGGAAGCTTCCTCTCATCCACTTTGGGAATTTCATTCTCTCAAGTACAAGACTAGCAAGGAAGTGACCACATCGCTCTTCAATACACACCACAAGCTTGGGGATGGTGTTTCTCTCATGTATTTAGTGTTTTCCTTCTTTAAAACACTCAATGATCCCATCCTTGCTACAAGTTCTACTATGTTTGAAAATACAGTTCATCTTTCCAGAAAAATTCATAAACCATGTCTTTGTAGCTTCAATAATGGATTCCTCCACTGGTGTGGTACACAACTCTTGACTTGTTGAGTGGTTTTTTCAATAGTGAAATGGATGGACGATAATGAGTTTTGTATTCGTCGACCTCTTGGAGTGGAGTGGATGCCCAAAGCCATGTCTTATGAAACCTTCACTATGGAAAATGTTTGACACATCCAAAAAATTGTTGGTGGGGTAATTTATCTGTCATTAGCTTCTTCAAACATGTAGACTCTACATGATCTGAAAACTTCATGCAGGTCCATTTGTTTTGCAGACTTTGAATGATGTGATAATGGCCATCATATTTTATGGCCTGCAACACTCCCTGCGGATCACTCTTGGTAATTTAACTTCTTCCCTTTTGAACATGTGTATTTTCCAAGGCCAACTACTAACAATTCAGATTTTTCATTTAGGTGAGATGAGTATTCTTGGGCCTGTAGAGAAATTAAGAGTAGCGACATTGGCTTTGATGAAAAATAGACCCTGGTCCATCCCAAAGATATCATAAAATCTATTCTTGTAGCTCTAGTTGGAATACCTACCATGATTTTTGTATTTTATGTTGCAAATGTGTTTAACAGTACATGTAGTCTGTGAGATTTGAAGAAAGCTAGCAGTCAAAAGCCTTATGGAAATCATTTTGGATTTTTACATGTTGGAATTCCCATGTATAAGTTGGAGGATACTTTGGACTTAGTTCGTAGGGATAAAAAAAAAAATTGATAGAAATAAAATGTCGTTTGAGTAAAATGTTGGGGCCTTTTAATGTAGCTTAAATGACCAAAGGCATGTAATAATTGATTTCTTGAGATAGAGGAGTTGGGTCCACAAAAAATAATTTCTTTTGGCGTTTGAAACAACATGCCTATGCCAAATATCATTACGACAACCTTGCATGCACGATGTTGACATTACAAATGTGGTGGGTCTAACAGAAAGATGTAATGTTGGGGAACCTCCTATGAAAAAATTTTACTTTTTGGTATCTAGTGTGCCTCGGGTGAGTGTTGTTATCGCCTTCCTTTCTTTATAATGTCTTCTTGGATCTCAAAATTGAAACTTCATTCGACAATTCTCTTACCAACTTCCTTATACACAAGCTCTTTTGTCGAAGGATATGTAGTTTCACCCCTCCTCTCAAACTACTTTGAGATTTTTTCCCAAGAAATTAAAAGCGTTGCAGTATAACTACATCATTTTGAATAGTGGTTTGACCTTTCCCTAGATTGTCATTAATAATGATACATGTAATATTTGACAATGTGCATTATGATGGAACAGTGATATATCATTCATCATTGTTATATTTTTTCCCTTGATAGTGACAAATACAATTTTCTATTAAAAAATAAAATAGAGTTGTGGCTTAACGAGTTAGCTTGAAAATAGAAAATGAACCACACTTTATTGACAAAAGTTACAAGACCAAAAGTCCAAATTTTTTTATTGAGCCTTATTTTACTTGAGCTTGTCTTATTTTATTTTACTCCAACTTGTTGCTCCTAGCATGTGTATTGTTTTACACAGATAATAATAAAACCAACAATATAAATATTGTTCGATATATGTTTGGAAGTGTATATTGTACATATTATATTTAAAAATATTAATAGGTAAAATATGTGTTTTACTCATATAATAATAAAATTAACAACAACTATATTAATATCAATATTGTTTATATATAAATATTGTTTATTTGGTATATGTTGAGAAATGTATATTTTACATATTAATATGTTAAATATACAATCTATCGACCTACACTAAACATAATTAATATTAATATAAAAATAAGTAATATTAATATAATTATTGGTAGTCACTTATATTAATTAATGTAGTTATTAATAGTTATCAATTATAAGTGAGGTATGGTTATTACATAAACATAAAATCAAAATAATATTTATAAATTTTAATATTTAAAAAAAACAGAGATATATATAATTAAGGAGGTGGTTAACCCTAATCTAAAAGATCAAAAGTATCTAACGTAAGGAAGAGAATCAATATTGCTAAAATAAGAACTAATTCTCATGGGAAACATAGTGAAAATGAGCGTTGGACAATTCCAAAAACACCATGGCATGAAATAATCTCTCACCTTTGTGACACTCAAAGGGTTGAAGATGAAAAACACTTTCTCCTACAATGCTTTACCTATACCCAAATTAGATCTCAATTTCAAAATATTTGTCACAATATTGACCTTCCTAACCTTCTAAGTCATCAAAACTACAATGATCTTGGAACGCTTTTGATCCGTATTATTTTCGGAACGAAATGAAAGAAGAGATATTACAATGAAATACACACAAATATTGCGAGAAACAAGGAAAAAAACAATACATGATTTCTATTAATGAAAGAAATGTACAGACTATAAAAATACAGAGTGAATGAACTCGTTAGAATGTTGGAAACTAATCTTTGAGAAGAGATGTGACGGCTACACTCATTCGCAAGAAGATGAGTACAATGAAGCTCTTAATTCCTTTTTACAGTAAACATGAATGCCAAAACCCTAGCTATTCAAAAACCTAACCCTAGGAGATGAAGCACCAAAATTCATGTGGGCCCCGTTGGGGTCAGTTAGTACATCAAATTCACGGGGTCGTAACGTTTGCATAGGATCTTTGTTTTAGGTGTGTGATAGTCTGTTGGAAAGGTATTTTCGAGAAATACACATTATGTTGTCAAAATCTATCTCTGTCAATAGTTTGATTGTGACAAGCCCTAAAAATGTTGTTTAGGGCCTCAAAACGACCCTGGAAGTACAAAAAGATGTACTGAGATGAAAACTACCAAAATAGGCTAGTTGGACTAGATGCACGACTACCAATATCCACATGGATGTTGTGTAGGTCTTCAAGACAGCCTCAGAAGTGCAGAAACCATAATTACAAAAAAGTGTCCCCATTACAAAGAAATGTGTCGAACTGAAAAACTGTCAAGATGAGCCAGTTGGAATTTGGAACAAGTGGGTGGAAACCAATATCCACATGGATCGGTTCTCCCCCATAAGAAGAAATGGTATCCATTGTGTTGAGTGTCCTGGGAAGAGGGGAAATCATTTGTTGAATCTGAATCTTGGTGAGTTTTGTTCCTTGTTGGAGAAGTTGCACTGCTTGGTTTGTGGAAGGTTGTCATGAACCTATTGTCGGTGGGGTTTAATCTGTTCCACCAGCCTGTTGTCTCTAGGCTTGATGAAGCATTGTGTAGGCACCATCATAGGTGAATAAACAATATCTTCTTTCTCTTCTGCAATCTACTTATGTTGGATAGAAAGTGTTGAGGATGTAGTGGTTGCAGTGGCCTTATGTGCATCCTTTGAACATATTGTGAAGAGATTGAATTTAGCAGTATGAGAGATTACCTTGTGGTAATGTTTTGGTGGAATAGTAATTGGAACTACCTCTGGTATCCTGTAGAGTTGACCCCCTAGAGTAATAATGACATTACAAGGTTGAGACTCATAAACAACATGGTGTTTCCACATATATGGTTGGCCCAAAAAAACATCAGAGGCATCAAAATGGGAAACATCACATACTACCTCATCCCTGAAGGGTTGGATGCCATAGGAAAGGCGAAATTGATGGCTAACACAGAGATCTCATCCCTAGCGAAGCCACCTGGTGTTGTATGGTTGCAGGTGTGGTGTTATCGACAACCCCAATTTTTTGATGACCTCAGTTGAGATGAGGTTATGCTGGATTTCACTATCAACAATGAAATGCAATGGGGTCCCTTTCACCCACATCTGTGAATGGAAGAGGCGCTCCCCCTCTTCAGGATCTTTTGGTTCTTCTGGTTGAATTGTTATTTCGCGACGGTAGAAGTGGGGTATGCGTCGATGATCTGTCTTTTTTCATTATTTTTTGGATCAGATTCAGAATCACGGTTCGACTCCTTGTCTTTGATCTCGGCCACCAATGATTGTTTTGAGCGACATTCATCAGTGTTGTGCCAGGGGATTTTGTGGAATTCATACCACTTCTCAGTGTCATGCTTTGTCTTTCCCTTACCCTTATTTTCATGTTTCTTGGACTTGTTTTCAGGAGGCTGTTGGTTAGGGTTGTCTTTATTATGTTTTCGTTGTCGCAGGTTTGCAGACCCAAACTCCTATTTGTTCTAGTGCCTAAATTTGTGCTCGATTTTGACAACATATCGATAGGAAGCTTCTAGTGATGAGATGTTTAGGAAATCCATTTTGGTTTGGATGTACCTATGCCGATTCCCACGGTATTTCAGAACCAGATGTCGCTCAGAGTATATGATACCCAACTTGGTGCACAAGGTATGGAAAGTATTTGTGAACTCTGACACTGTTTTCCCCCTCTCTTGCTGCAGTTTGGTCCATCTTATGTACTGGTATTCATAGTTATCAATAGGGTAATATTTTTCCTTGACCACATCCACAAGAAAATCCCAAGTGGGCTCGGCCCCATATATTCTAGATTCCTCTGTGGAACTTTTCTCCCAATAAGTTTCCCACCAATGATTGACATGGGGGAGACCCTTGAGGAGTGCAAAGGTGATATTTTCCCTGTCATAAAAATTATGAAAAGAGAACTAACCTTCTAGAAGATTTAACCATTTTTCTAGGGATTATGAATCTATATGACATTCAAATACGATAATATCAAAATTAACTTGAACCTTGAAAGGCGAGGTTCGTCCAAAGAGGTCGTTTGATGAAGATGAGTCGCTTGCTATCAGCAAACGTTGAAGGATGTGGGCAAAATTCTCCATCTTTTTGTCCCTTTGTCGCACAAAAGATTGCTCAAGCAACATGTTAATATAATCTTATGCTCCATCGTTTTTCTTTTCTTTGGCCATGGAGGGTTTCCTAGGCATGCGAGAACGATTTTCCTCAAGAGAGACAAGCTCGAGACATAACTTGTTATGCTCAGACCTTGTTGGGGACATGCACTAAAAAACGATCAAGAGCAGCCTGCTCTGATACCACTAATCCAGATTATTTTCGGAACGAAATGAAAGAAGAGATATTACAATGAAATACACACAAATGTTGCCAGAAACATAGAAATAAAATAATACATGATTTATGTTAATGAAAGAAATGTACAGAGACTATAAAAATACAAAGTGAATGAACTCGCTAGAATGGTGGCAACTTATCTCTAAGAAGATATATGGTAGCTACGCTCATTTGCAAGAAGATGAGTACAATGAGGTTCTGAATTCATTTTTACAATAAACATAAATGTCAAAACCCTATACATCCAAAAACCTAACTCTAGGAGATGAAGCGTCAAAATTCACGTGGGCCCCATTGGGGTAAGTTAATACATCAACTTCTTGGGTTCATAACTTTTGCATAAGATCTTTGTTTTAGGTGAGTGATAGCCTGTTGGAAAGGTATTTTCGAGAACTACACATTATGTTGTCAAACCTTGAATCTGTCAATAGTTTGATTGTGGCAAGCCCAAAAAAATGTTGTTTAGAGCCTCAAAACGGCCCCGAAAGTACACAAAGAAGTATTGAGATGAAAACTGCCAAAATAGGCCAGTTGGACTAGATGGACGACCACCAATATCCACTTGGATGTTATGTAAGGCTTCAAGACAACCTCAGAAGTGCAGAACCCATAATTACAAAGAAGTATCCCCATTACAAGTAAATGTGTTGAACTAGAAACTGTCAAAATGAGCCAATTGGAATTTGGAATAGGTGGGTGGCCACAAATATCAACCTGAATCAACTTCTCATTTCGAGCATCGAAATAACATTCTAAAAAAATCCAAGTAATCTTACTTTTCTTAAGGTCGGATAGACCAATATTGGTCTAAGTGGATTATCATCATCATCCTTTATAAATTATAAAAAAAAAAAGTAAATTTTCTAACATTAAATTAATAAATTAAAATATATAATAAAAATATAATCACATTTATCATTAAAAATTTATTTATCAATATTATAAATCAATAATCTTAACTATTAGGTATATTGATTGTGTATATTATATATTCTAAACCATAATATATGATAATAAATATACATAATAAATATTAATCCATTCATTCATAACATTAATAAACTTTGTATATAATACATTCATAACATTAATAAACTTTGTATATAATAAATGTAATTAAGGGGAACGCATTCTTTTAAGGAAATGCCTAAATGTTGAAAACTCCATGTTATTTAGTGTTAAGAGAGTGTCTTTGGTACAAGAATTTACAATGGAAAGGATGGTGAAGCTTCTGGAGTAAGTACAAAATCAAGACTCATTCACATAAGACTTATATGGAGGTATAGTGATTGTGTATATTATATATTCTAAACCATAATATATGATAATAAATATTAATCCATTCATTCATAACATTAATAAACTTTGTATATAATACATTAATAAACTTTGTATATAATAAATGTAATTAAGGGGAACACATTCTTTTAAGGCAATGCCTAAATGTTGAAAACTCCATGTTATTTAGTGTTAAGAAAGTGTCTTTGGTACAAGAATTTACACTGGAAAGGATGGTGAAGCTTATGGAGTAAGTACAAAATCAACACTCATTCACATAAGATTTCATTAAAAAAAAGTTTGTAAAATATTGCACTTCTTTGAATCAAAAGACACTGCATCTCAAATAATAAAATGTAAAAATATATTTATTGGATATTCACAGCCAATGAAAGGATATCACATTGGAAATCCGAGATTATATGGATTGAATCTTTGTAAAATATTGCACTTCTTTGAATAAAAAGACACTGCATCTCGAATAATAAAATGTAAAAATATATTTATTGGATATTCACAGCCAATGAAAGGATATCACATTGGAAATCCGAGATTATCTGGATTGTAGATTCAAGATATCTTATGACCCCAATCTTTAATCATGTTAAATATGGTCATTTGAAAAATAGGAGAGTACCATGAAACATAAGTTAAAGAAGAGTGGCAAATTAACTTGGAGTTGAGATATCCACTTTGAAGATAAATAAATATTTTACAAGATCCTCTACCATATCTACTTACCATATAAATTGACTTGGAGTTGGAGTTGACATATCCACATGGTGGTTGTTGTGGAACTGATTTTGATTTGAAAATAAACAAATATTTTACAAGATCCTCTACCATATCTACTTACCATATAAATTAACTTGGAGTTGGAGTTGACATATCCACATGGTGGTTGTTGTGGAACTGATTTTGATTTGAAGATAAATAAATATTTTACAAGATCCTCTATCATATCTATTTACCATATATTTAAATATTTAAAATGTTAAAGGATCTTTTATTTAATTATTCATGAACCATCCAAAACAAACACTTCTCTTATTATTTTTTCCACCAACCATTCAAAACAAATATTTCTCTTATTCTCTTTTTTATTTTTTCTCCACCAGAATCACTTCCACGTTTCCTTTCCTCATTAAAGTATGCTAGTTAAACAAGGCTGCATGGAAGCATATACCTGCCACTATGCAGGTATAATAAAATAAAACAATAGTTGTATAATAAAACAAAACAATGTGCCTAGGAAAAAGGTACCCATTAAATGAGAACAACCAAAAAAATAAAAAATGCATATCCATGTCAAAAAAGAAAGGGTTATTCATTTAACAAGATGGGCCCCCAACTTTTCACAATATATATAAAAAAAACAAGAAATATTTATTACAATAACATTGGGGGAAGTGAAGACAGTAAGACTCCAAAGTTTTTGGCCAATAAGATATCAAATAAATGAGATTTAAAATTTAAAATAAATAATTATTTTTTAAAACTTTGAATAAAGAGATGTATATTTTATGGTCAACCATGAACTAATAAAAAGTCAAACCTAACTCAAAGCTATATACCATACCTATTGACAGGTATAATAAAACTCATTATCAAAATGTAAAATAATTCTTTTGACATATATTAATAGAATGAATGAAACGTTCCCGAGGTGTAGGACAGTCGGTAATGGAGTGTGTTGTTAAGCCACTCTGTGATGTTAAAGTCACCGGTTCAAAACCTGAGGGGACAAAAAAATCCAACCATGTTAAGGGTTGGTGTGGCTCAGGCCGGGTGCGATCCCCGAGTGATTTTGACGGCTTAGACGCCCCTGAGTCCCGCTCAAATTAACAAACAAAAAAAAAATAGAATGAATGAAACATATATTCATAAATACATAGTAACAAGATGCCAAGAAACAAGGATTTAGTAAATATTATTAGAAAAAGAAGTTCAAATTGGTTTCTCACTTATCCTTTGTGTTTCAGAGAATTAATGTTTGCTCCATCACAGTGCATGGAGATGGAGATATATATCGCATTCAAGCGATACGGACAAGATGAAAGAAAAGGATCTCCATGTGTAATTAATGACATTGAGGATGGCGGCCACTATCCATCATGTTATGTAAAATTAGGTCAAGAGAATTGTTGTTTGTTCCATCACAATGCATGGAGGGTGGTGTATAGACCAAGAGAATTACTGCGTGTTCCATCACACTGCAAGGAGATGGAGATAGATATGGCATTAGGTCAAGAGAACTGTTGTTTGTTCCATCACAATGCATGGAGGGTGGTGTATAGGCCAAGAGAATTACTGTTTGTTCCATCACAGTGCATGGAGGTTGAGATAGATATGAAATTAGGTCAAGAGAATTGTTGTTTGTTCCACCACAATGCATGGACGGTGGTGTATAGGCCAAGAAAATTACTGTTTGTTCCATCACAGTGGACGGAGAAGGAGATATGGGTCAACAGAATTGTTGTTTGTTCCATCACAATGCATGGAGGGCGGTGTATAGGCCAAGAGAATTACTGTGTGTTCCATCACACTGCAAGGAGATGGAGATAGATATGACATTAGGTCAAGAGAACTGTTTTTGTTCCATCACAATGCATGGAGGGTGGTGTATAGGCCAAGAGAATTACTGTTTGTTCCATCACAGTGCATGGAGATTGAGATAGATATGAAATTAGGTCAAGAGAATTGYTGTTTGTTCCATCACAATGCATGGAGGGTGGTGTAKAGGCCAAGAGAATTACTGTTTGTTCCATCACAGTGGACGGAGATGGAGATATGGGTCAACAGAATTGCTGTTTGTTCCATCACAGTGGACGGAGATGGAGATATGGGTCAACAGAATTGTTGTTTGTTCCATCACAATGCATGGAGGGTGGTGTATAGGCCAAGAGAATTACTGTGTGTTCCATCACACTGCAAGGAGATGGAGATAGATATGGCATTAGGTCAAGAGAACTGTTTTTGTTCCATCACAATGCATGGAGGGTGGTGTATAGGCCAAGAGAATTACTGTTTGTTCCATCACAGTGCATGGAGATTGAGATAGATATGAAATTAGGTCAAGAGAATTGTTGTTTGTTCCACCACAATGCATGGACGGTGGTGTATAGGCCAAGAGAATTACTGTTTGTTCCATCACAGTGGACGGAGATGGAGATATGGGTCAACAGAATTGTTGTTTGTTCCATCACAATGCATGGAGGGCGGTGTATAGGCCAAGAGAATTACTGTGTGTTCCATCACACTGCAAGGAGATGGAGATAGATATGACATTAGGTCAAGAGAACTGTTTTTGTTCCATCACAATGCATGGAGGGTGGTGTATAGGCCAAGAGAATTACTGTTTGTTCCATCACAGTGCATGGAGATTGAGATAGATATGAAATTAGGTCAAGAGAATTGATGTTTGTTCCATCACAATGCATGGAGGGTGGTGTATAGGCCAAGAGAATTACTGTTTGTTCCATCACACTGCATGGAGATTGAGATAGATATAAAATTAGGTCAAAAGAATTGTTGTTTGTTCCATCACAATGCATGGAGGGTGGCGTATAGGCCAAGAGAATTACTGTTTGTTCCATCACAGTGGACGGAGATGGAGATATGGGTCAAGAGAATTGTTGTTTGTTCCATCACAATGCATGGAGGGTGGTGTATAGGCCAAGAGAATTATTGTTTGTTCCATCACAGTGTATGGAGATGGAGATATAGGTCAACAGAATTGCTGTTTGTTCTATCACAATGCATGGAGGGTGGTGTATAGGCCAAGAGAATTACTGTTTGTTCCATCACAGTGCATGGAATCACAGTGCATGGAGATGGAAATAGATATGAAATTAGGTCAAGAGAATTGCTCTTTGTTCCATCACAATGCATGTAGGGTGGTGTATAGGCCAAGAGAATTATTGTTTGTTCCATCACAGTGCATGGAGATGGAGATAGATATGGCATTCAAGCGGACAAGATGAAAGAAAAGGATCTCCATGTGTAATAAAGTTTATGAAACGAAATTAATAACATTGAAGATGGCAGCCACTATCCATCTTGTTATGCAAAAATGAATGCTATAGTGCGTGGTGCATAAGTCATTGGATTTGAAAAGCATTTCAAAACTTACAGTCTATACATCACCACTGCAACATTCAATAATGTGTAATAAATTGAGCATTTCAAATCCAACCGTCTATACATTATATACTGCAACATTTAATGTTGCAGTACCACTTACAGTCTACACATCACCGCTGCAACATTCAATAATGTGTAATAAATTGAGCATTTCAGATCCAACAGTCTATACATCATCTACTGCAGCATTTCGTGAGTCTTCACAACCTTGAATTTGAAGGCTTCTTTGGCCATAAGCTCCACCCAATAAGCGCCTGCGTTCTCCTCCTCCAGAAACCCAATATGACCACACGTCGTCGTACAGCACATTCATGGGGATAAAGGTGCCGCTGTTATAGTCCCCTCGGACGCTGCTGGCCGTGAAGGTTGCCAGGTCCTTTGAGAACATTGTCTTTATTGCCTTCTTCAGCTGCAGCAATCTCGTGGCGTCCCCTGCTGAGATAAGGCCGAAAACGTTTTGTCTTCTTTTTCAGTTCAGTAATAATAGTGTTGTCTGCTGTACATTCACGGATGGTGATCTCTATCTACGTTCACTCTCCTCTAATGATGTGGAGTATTATGTAATATGGAAAGTAAGTATGGTTTTTTCTTTTAATTTTCACCGTTCAATAATAATTGTGCTGTATATTGAAGGATCCTCACTATCTAAGTTCACCTTTTACTAATGATGATGATTTCATAGTATTATGCACTAAGTGGGCTGATGAATTTCAAGAAGAAAAGACATCTTGCTGCTTATTATGTTAATATGTCAATTAATTTTTCATGGGTTACATGTACATTCATGCAATTATATTAGGAATGATGAATTTCAAGAAGAAAAGACATCTTGCTGCTTATTATGTTAATATATCAATTAATTTTTCATGGGTTATATGTACATTCATGCAATTATATTAGGAATGATGAATTTCAAGAAGAAAAGACATTTTGCTGCTTATTATGTTAATATGTCAATTAATTTTTCATGGGTTACATGTACATTCATGCAATTATATTAGGAATGAGCATGCATTCATTCTTTTGTGAACAGATTATGTAATTGGTGGGTTTAATTATAATTAGTTAGTTTAACTTTTTGAGAGATGTTATATGTAGAGTATACCCATGGAGGTGAGAGTGAAATATGGAGTGAGAGTGTGAGAGCAAGACACAATACTAAGGTGATTGTGTGTATGAGAGGAGAGGATGGTTGTATGCATGTGCTCGCTATTGTAATTCTCCCTTGAATAATAAGAATATCGATTATCGTGTCCCCTGTTTTTTTTTAGTTATTTTCGGTTTTATTGATTGTTTATGCTCTGTTTTGTTTCTGCTACCCAACAAGTTGTTGGAATTTGGTGACAACGAATTCCCAAGAATAAATTTTAGATCTTATTATTCCAAATTGGTTGTAACTAAATTAGACCAAGGATAGGAGCGCATTCAATGACTTAGTTTCTTGTGTAAATTGTTATAAATTTGTGTATGCCCGTAGAGGCTGAGAGAGATGTATGAGTGAAGTTGTTGTAAATCTCCATGATCTGAATAATAAGACAACCGATACCTTCCTCTTAGTGGACGTAGCCCAACATTTGCGTGAACCACGTGAAATCTCTTTGTTTCTAATTTGCGTGATTGTTGACTTCTTAATGGACGTAGCCCAACATTTGCGTGAACCACGTGAAATCTCTTTGTTTCTAATTTGCGTGATTGTTGATATCCGAACAATTGAGTTATGGCTGCGTGGAGAGCAATTAATTTATTGTTGCGTGGACAGCAATTTTGTTATCGCTGCAATTGAGAGAAATTAAGTTGAAAATGTTGGGTTGAGATCGTTGAAGGGAAGCGCTACTTCCAAGGTCAACGTTGGGCTCCTCTAGTGGAAGGGAGCGCTGATTTCAAAGGACCCTTGCCAAATTTTGACGTTGTCATATCTACTTGAAGGGAGCGTTGTCTATTTATCCCTTTCAATAGTCCCAGGAGTGTCGATCTTCCTTAAAGGAAACATTTGCATGGTTTGAAAAATTAAAGGTATGAAGTTTACAATATTTGGTATTAAATATTGTATGCATAAAACAAAAGGGCGAAGGAATTAAAGGTATTTTCAAAAAATGAATTTTCTTTTTTTAAAAGCGTGAACAATTCAAGTGGGTGGGTGCTTAAAAACGTGAATTTTTTTTTTTTTTTTTTAAGAGGTGAGGTTAGTAAAAAGGTTTTTTATTAAACCTTTTTTATTAAATTTTTTGGGGTTTATATCATTATTTCTCCACATTTTTTAAGGGCTTGGTTTTATAAGTTGTGGTTTTTTGGAATTTCTTCTTCTGCTAATGACGAAAATTTAGAGTGTTGAGTTTGAAATCAAGAAGTTTAATGGCAAAAACAATTTTGAGCTCTGAAAGGTGAAGATGCACAATTTTCTCGTGCAACAAGACGTGGTGAAGGTGTTTTTGGGAAAATCAAAGAATCCCACGACCTTTCAGATGAAGAGTGGGATGAGATCGATGTGAGAGCACTGAGTACCATACGTCTTTGTTTGGCCGATGATGTTTTGTTCAACATTGTTACGGAGAAGACAACAACCAATTTGTGGACAAAGCTAGAAAGTTTGTATATGACGAAATCCTTGATGAAAAGGATCTTCCTGAAAAGAGAATTGTACAATTTGCGCATGAAGGAAAGTACAAAAATAGCTAATCATTTAAATACTTTTAATACTCTTTTAGTCCAGTTGACTAGCATGGGAGTGAAATTCGAATCTGAAGACAAGGAGATTACATTATTATGTTCTATGCCCGAGTCATGGGATCACTTTGTTACCTCTATTAGTTTCAATTCAACAGAAACTATTGAGTTTGATGTTATTGTTGGAGCTTTACTTTCTGAGGAAACAAGGAAGAAATTCAATCTAGAAACCTCTACATTTGAGGCGATGGTGGTCAGAGGAAGACCTAAAGAAAGAGGACATGTTCAGAAGGATTTATCTCGGTCAAAGTCGAAGGGAAAAAAAAGCAATCTTAAGTGTTGGTTTTGTGGAAAATATGGACACCTAAAGAAGGATTATTGGAAGCGACAACAAGCCTCCAAAGAAGACTCTCCAAAAGAGACGAAGGAATCAAACACAACTGAAATAGGTTCAGCAACAAGTTCAGGTATGGCTGATGAAGTTTTAACAATTGGCATTGTTTCATGTTATGATCAATAGTGGTTATTAGATTTTGGTGCTTCAAATCACATGTGTCTTCATAGACACTGGTTTATTACTTACCAGTCTATAGATGATGGAATTGTTTACATGGAAAATGATATATCATGTAAAGTTGTGGGAATTGGTAGCGTTTGAATTAATATGTTTGTTGGATCTGTTAAGATACTAACCGATGTGAGACATGTGCCTAATCTAAGGAAGAACCTAATCTCTTTGCGAGTCTTAGACACTGGAGGATATAAAAGTATTGTTCAAGGTGGAGTTATGAAGGTCTACAAAGGAATCCTACTGGTCATGAAGGCAAAGAAGGTTGGAAACCTATTTCTGTTAGAAGGAAGAACCGAGTCAGATCATGCGACAGTTGTATTCGAGAATGATAGCGATTTTGTTCGACTGTGGCATCAATGTTTTGGCCATATGTATGAAAAAAAATTAAAGGTATTATCGGATCGCAAGTTGCTTCCTAGTCTAAAGTATTTAAAGTTAGATTTTTGCAAGCACTGTATTTATGGAAAACAAAATAGGAAGAAATTTAAAACCGGAAGACACACCAGTGAGGGAATCCTTGACTATATCCATTCTGATGTTTGGGGACCATCCTCTACTGTTCTGCATGGAGGATCATCATATTTTGTTACTTTTATATATGATTTATCTAGGAAGGTGTGGATCTATATGTTGAAGAGAAAGGTTGATGTATTTATTGTTTTTAATCAGTTTAGAGCTTTAGTTGAAAAGGGCACTGGTAGGTCCATTAAATGTTTAAGAACTGATAATGGTGGTGAATTTACGTCAATGGAATTTGAGAAATATTGCAAGGAGTTTGGTATTGATAGGCATAAAACCACTACCTATACTCCTGAGTAAAATGGATTTGTTGAACACATGAACAAGACTCTTCTAGAGAGAGCAAGGATTATGCTTAGTAACGCTAACTTGCAGCACAAATTGTGGGAAGAAGCAGTAACTACAGCTTGTTATCTCGTGAATCCATCACCATAGACAACAATAGAGTGCAAGATTCATGAAGAGGTATGGATAGGCCACCATTGTAATTATTCTAATCTTAAGGTTTTTGGTTGTGAAGCCTATGGTCTAATTCCAAAACATCAGCGTTCAAAATTAGACCCAAAATCAAATAGGCTTATCTTTGTTGGATATGGTGATGGTATTAAGGGGTACAGGTTGTGAAATCCTACTTCCCACAAGATCACCATTAACAGAGATGTAATATTTGATGAATCAACTCTCCTCAAATCAGTCGTAGATGTTCAAATGAAATAGGTAGAAGTACTGAAATATCAACTGATTCAATTTGAAACTCTCTCAACTACTGATGAAAGTGAACATGAACAAGTTTCTGAAGATGTTCATGAAGAGGTTCTTATAGAGGAAAACATGGATGATGATGACAATCAACACATTGTGGATGAGCCACAAACTTCCCTAAGGAGGTCTACATGGGTTAGAGTTCCTCCAAGAAGGTATGATGATTTTTTTTTATCAGTTTCCTTAAGTACTAATGATGATGAACCTTTGTGCTATCACAAAGCTGTGCAGGGTTCTAACAGTGAAAAATGGAAAGAAGCAATGAAGTATGAAATGAATGCTTTAGCGAAGAATACTACATGGGACCTGGTAGAACTTCCAAGAGACAGGAAAACTATAGGTTGCAAGTGGGTCTACAAGATGAATAAGGGTGTTGATGATAAGGTGGAAAGGTACAAAGAAAGGCTGGTTGCAAAAGGATATTCTCAGAAAGAAGGTATTGACTTTCATGATATTTTTTCACTAGTTGTTAAGTCTGTTTCAATTTGAATTGTGATAACATTAGTTGCATTACTTGATTTGGAGTTGGAGAAGCTAGATGTTAAAACTGCCTTCTTACATGGAGATTTGGATGAGGAAATTTGCATGGAACAACCTGAAGGGTTCGTTCAGAATCGCAACAAGAAATTTGTTTGCAGGCTCAAGAAATCATTGTATGGTCTGAGGCAGTCACCCAGACAATGGTACAAGAAATTTGACTCTTTTATGGTGAGCCAGAATTATAGAGGGAGTGAGTATGATCATTGTGTCTACTCTAAGAAATTGAATAATGGCATATTCATTATATTAGTATTGTATGTTGACGATATTATTTTAGCAAGGAAAAGAATAACTAATATCAATAGGTTAAAGGCGCAAATGGATAGGGCGTTCGATATGAAAGATCTAGGAACAACAAGGCAAATTTTGGGCATGGAGATATTCAGAGATAGGAGGATAGGTAAGATTTGGTTGTCACAACAAAATTATGTTGAGAAGATACTTTTGAGGTTTGGTATGAACGATGTGAAACTAGTTTCAGTCCCTTTGGCTTCCCATTTTAAGATTTCTTCAAGTTTATGTCCTAGTACAAAAGAAGAAAATGAATATATGTCTCGAATACCATATGTTAATGTAGTAGGAAGTCTAATGTATCCGATGGTTAGTGCAAGGCCAGATATTTCACATGCAGTTGGGGTTGTGAGCAGGTATATGGAAAATCTAGGTAAAGAGCACTGGGCAGTAGTGAAACGAGTGCTTTGGTATTTGAGAGGCACAAGTAATTATTGTATCACTTATAACAATGGCTATGAATTAGTCTGTGGATATGTTTATTCTGATTTTGCAGGGGATTTGGACATGATAAGGTCGACTTCAGGGTATGTCTTTACTCTTGCAGGTGGAGCTATTAGTTGTATGTCAAAGCTACAGAACATTGCTGCTTTATCCACTGCAGAAGCAGAATATGTAGCGGCTTCACATGCTTGCAAAGAGACAGTTTGGTTGAAAGGTTTGTTTGGTGAGTTTGGAAGGATGCACGACAAAGTAAAGTTATTTTGTGATAGTCAAAGTGATATTCACTTGGTTAATAATCCATCCTACCACAGTAAAAAAAAACATATACCTATCAAGTACCATTTTGTAAGACATGTCATCGATGAACGTGGAGTCTCTCTTGAGAAAGTGCATACAAAAGAGAACTGCGCAGACATGTTCACAAAACCAGTACTTTTAGAGAAGCTACAATGGTTCTTGGCTTCTCTTGGCTTGCAGAAAAGGCGATGAACATAAGGAAGGAGAAAGGTATTAGGTTAATTTTTGTCAAGGTGGAGATTGTTAAAATTTGGTGACAAAAAATTCCCAAGAATAGATTTTAGATCCTATTATTATGAATTGGTTATAACTGAATTAGACCAAGGATAGGAGCGCATTCAATGAATTAGTTTCTTGTGTAAATTTCTATAAATTTGTGTATGCTCGTGGAGGCTGAGAGAGATGTATGAGTGAAGCTGCTTTAAATATCTATGATCTGAATAATAAGACAACTGATACCTTTTGCTTGGTGGATGTAACCCAATGTTTGGGTGAACCACGTGAAATCTATGTGTTTCTAATTTGTGTGATTGTTGATTGTCATATGTGAATTGTGTTTTCCGCATTTTCAATTCTAACACAAGTGGTATCAGAACATAGAGTTGAAAGATCTGAGAGAGAAGGAGAAGAGAATCTGGTTGATAGAGATCAAAGCAGGTTAACCAAGCGCATAGTTGAAGGGATTGTCGGTCATTGGATCAAAGTTAGGTAGACATAAGGCAAAGGTGAGTTTGTTGTAGGGAGAAGCGTTAATCATCAAACTATCATTCCCTAAGTCGTGTTGGAGGGGCGATTGTGGAGATCCCTTGAGCAAAGAGAGAGGCGCGATAGTCATGGTTTGTGCATCATCGTACCATATATCAAGTGTGAGGAGATATAACTCTATGCATCATCACACCCTATACTAAGTGAGAGGAGTGATAATTTAATAGCATCATGATTTTCACCCCACACCTCTCGGGAGGAGCGATAGTCGTGGAGTGATCACCGTGGAAATATTGTTAACTTTGAACGCATGGAAAGTTTGTTAACTTTGAACGCATGAGGTATATGCTCATAACTCAAGGTATGGATTTGAATTTTTGTTAAGCACGTGGAGTATCTACTTTATAATTAAATGGGTGAATATTTTATTCATTGATGTTTCTTTTTGCAAAAAAGGTTTAAAGGAATATACTTGATAAAGGATGGGTTAATGTTATAATATTATTTAAGAGGTGGACCTTTTTGTTTTGTAAAAAAGAGGTTTTAAGGCAGAATACATTAAATATTTGTGTTTTTAACCTTTAATTAATATTTGGTGTTCAACCTGGAAAGTATACTTTTGTTCCTCCATATTAAAGATTAGTATTATAAGCTTGGTTTGGGCAGTTTTTTGTGCTAATGGCGAAGATGCAGAGTTCTAAGTTTGAGGTGGAGAAAGTTAGCGGTAAGAGTAACTTTGCGCTATGGAAGCTCAAGATGTGGGATCTTCTTGTGCAAAAAGGATTGCAAAAGGTGTTGGCTAGAAAGACAAAGAAACTGACAAGCATGACAGAAAAGGACTGGGAAGATCTGGATGCAAGAGCTCTCAGTACCATTCATTTGTGTTTGGCAGATGAAGTGTTGTTTAACATTGTTGAAGAGGAGACAACAATAGGTTTGTGGAACATACCGAAGAGTATGTATATGACAAAGTCCTTGACGAATATAATCTTCTTCAAGAGGAAGTTGCACATCTTGCGGATGAAATAAGGTACACAAAGTGTTGATCACTTGAATGTTTTCAATACTTTGATTTGTCCATTATCTACTATGGACGTAATGTGCAAAGATGAGGACAAGGAGGCTATGCTACTGTGTTCTTTTCCCAAGTCTTGGGATCATCTGGTCACAACTATGTGGTTTAGCTCAACATATGTCATTTATTATGACACTGTTCTAGGAGCTTTGTTGTCTGAGGAGATGAGAAAAAGATCCAGTAAGGAAACCTCAATGGCAGAAGAAATGGTGGTCAGAGGTCGATCTACAGAAGTAGGGAAAGATCAGAAAGGTACAACCAGGTCTAAGTCAAAAGATAGTAAGGGTAAGGAGAAATCTTGGTTTTGTGGCAAATCTAGGCATCTAAAAAAGGATTGTTGGAAAAGACAACAAGCATCCAAAGAGGACTCCACAAAAGAAGCAAATTCTGCGACAGGTATGATTGATGAAGTTTTTTCTGTCTGTTGTATCTCACCATGTGTTCACATCGAATGTGAAGGGCAATGAAGGTTGAGTCACAGTGACATAATAAATAAATAAATGTATTTACTTTGGATTTGTAAAGATTATTGATTGCATGTAAATGAGCATACGTCTGTAAGACCTAGATAGGCATGTGTACCCCTAGTTTATTAGGTCACCTATGAAAAGTCTAAACACAGAT